>WSYH01007425.1:0-33140 GCA_036426205.1 Ascaphus truei | reverse complement strand
GTGCTAGTTATACAGTATAACACTATAGTTTGGATTGTGCTAGTTATACAGTATAACACTATAGTTTGGATTGTGCTAGTTATACAGTATAACACTAAAGTTTGGATTGTGCTAGTTATACAGTATAACACTATAGCTTGGGCTGTGCTAGTTATACAGTATAACACTATAGTTTGGATTGTGATAGTTATACAGTATAACACTATAGTTTGGATTGTGCTAGTTATACAGTCTAACACGATAGTCTTAGTTGTGCTAGTAATACTGTAACAGTTAGGCTAGTTATTGCAGGTAACTATCGATGTTTCACCAAACCGCCCACAACACCCCACAAACAAAGCACCGACACACAGGTCCGGAGGTACAATGGCCGTGGCTTTAATTTATATGCAGCAAAAGGGGGGGTGCTAACCCTGCCAGAGTGCTCCCCCCACAGGTAAGGCCAATGATGGTTAAACCATGGCCCGTTAGCTGGGGCTGTCCCACGTCCCAGCCGTTCAGCTGACCCCACGTCAGCCGCAAGATGGGCCCCAGGTACTCAAAGTACAATGACCCCTGCCCACTCACCCGCCATGCCACGACCAGACATTACTGTAACTGAGCCCCGTCTGGCAAAGTTACCCTGCACTTACCCCCCAACCAGCCACCACGACAGAGGCAACGTAACCCCAACAGGGATCTCAAATATTCGATACAAGTATAACTCACACAAATCAGAATTCAACCAAAGGGGGAGGGAGGGCAGGAAAACACAGGGCGGCGGCATGATCTCCCGCCCCTCACTGCCCGCCTTTAACTCCTCCAGCCGGCCCGCACCGGGTGTCACAGGGAACCAAGAGAAGAGGGAGGGGCAGGAGGAAAAGGTGGGGGTGGGGTGAGCTTGGGCATTGCGATCATGCCACATTTTGCCTAAGGCTGCGCTTATAGTGCCGGCGACGTCGCGTCATATCAAATGCATTGCCGCCGTCACGTACGCTTATAGTAAGCACGGCACGACGGCTTGGTCGCGATAGCTAGAAGTCATCTCAATTTGAGTTTTCCAGCGACCGCAGCCTGACGCCACCGTCGCTGTCGCCGGCACTATAAGCGCAGCCTTATGTTCCATGCTTTCTTTCTAGCTGTAGCAGTTAAACTGTGGTCTTGTTACTCTGTTCATTGCAGCAGTTAAACAACGGCCCATGTGTACTAAGCGGGCCCATGTGTACTAAGCGGGCCCATGTGATTCGCAGCTCTTGCATCCGTACGTATTACATTTATCGGGCGCGTTGGTTTCCAGCAGCCCACAAATGGGCAGATTACGTGGGAGTGAAGCATGTTTGTTTCTGTTTATAATCGCAAACCTGTAAAATGCGAATCCCCAAATGTAACCGAGCACAGTAATGCCAAATAAAAGCATTTCCCTAAAAATATATTCGTAGAATTACAGCTCAATACAGCCACCCTAGCCTGGTTTATTTTGTCCTGTGTCCCACTTAAACTACTGGTACATTTTATTGCAAACCCCTTTGCTGCAGAAGGTTTGTCACTATTTATACCAATTCACTCTTCTTTTCTCCAATCTCCATACAGCTCAGCCCCCTTATAACGCTGTGCTTGGGGTCCAAAGAATCAGATCACGCTATAAGCGGATCGCGTTAGAAATAATGTACAATTGAATGCATTGTACAATAAAGTATTTAAGATGCCAATAATCGTGCTGTAAAGTATTCATAATTAAAAAAATTGGGAGCCGCGCTTGCATCGCGTTATAAGCGGATTCGCGTTGTAACGGATCGCGTTATAACGGGGTTGAGCTGTATGTATTGTTGTTAACTACCCCAGGGGTGCTCATCTCCAATCCTCCACCCCCCTCCCCCCCCAACAGGTCAGGTTTTAAGGATATCCCAGCTTCAGCACTGGTCTGAGCCAATATTGAGCCATCTGTGCTGAAGCAGCGGCTGATTGAGCAGCCTGTGCTGAAGCTGGGACTGATTGAGACGCCTGTGCTGAAGCAGGGGCTGATTGGGACACCTGTGCTGAACCTGTGTGGATATCCTTAAAACCTTCCCTGTTGGGGAGTCTTGAGGACTGCAGTTGAGCTCCCTGAACTAGAGAGAGAGGAGCAGGCCAGAACATCTGTCACACTAATACATTAAACTATGTAACGACATGAAGCGCTTTTAATGTCATCTGCAAGCAGTCTTTGACGCTTTTGTAAAGCTATCAAAGTCTAGAGCTGGAAAAAGCCCTTATATCTTCACCATTAGCATCGCCATGGCAACCCCTGACGTAGCATGGAGAGCAAGAGGGCGGCCATGTTGGTACCTTCTCAAAAGGGTAAAAAAAAATGAGGGTACTTCAAAAAGGCTCATTTTAAAGCATAACGTTACGTCGAAAATGTTGTTAAGGTTAAATCTAAAGAGTAACAAAAAAAAGACTGTGTGGTGCTCCAAAAACTCCAGACTCGCTGCTCAAACTGAATGGGACTGCCAGGGACCCCTGCTGTGTTAATCCGATGGGCCATTAGTCTCTGCAGAAATGTCACTGAAATGTTGCAGCATGTACCCAGCATGTGCCTGGATCTTGTTGGTGATAGCCCCAGATTTTCCAAGGCAAGTTTAAGGCAGTTTTAGAATACTCGTCGGCGCGCCTGTAGATAGAAAAACAAAGCACTACTTGCTCCAGAGCATGAAAGTTTAAGGTTCTAGACAAGAATCAAATGTTTTTAATTATTTTAACATTAGTATAGGTTTGTTTTTTCGTATTTGATTTTAAAACACTGAATTTTACTGCCGGGCAGTCATATTATCCTCGTTTGCTCATTTGTTCATAAAGTTTGATTGATTTTGAAGTTTCGTCAGTGCGCGATGATGTCACCGCTCCTGCGTCGCTTCAGGAAGTGAATTGGCGGAGACTGCGCGCACTGAGGATACATAAACTGCCTGGTGAGTATTATCTACATACTCCTTGACAAAGACCTCGCGGTTGAAACGCGTTGGTGGGGGTCTCGGGTTACCCTGTTATGTAGCTGTTTTTATCTGGATCCAATAAATTGTTAGTATATGGGCACGCACTTTGCTTAACTCTTTTTTTTCATGCTCTGGTGCAAGTAGTGCTTTGTTTTTCTATCTACTTCCATTTAAATCAAAAGAGGTTTGCACCAATATTAAACCGTTTCATGACAGAAGGCGCCGCTACTTTTATTAAAGTACTTCGAACGCCAGGCAGATATTATTAGAAAATCAAAGAAAAGATCGTGTGTTTCGAGAACGGGGTTGCCACGGAGACTATTTTTGCCACGTATCTCCGGGATATGGGTTTACCTTGTTAATCTCCGGGTGGCGGCGTCGGCGTCTCCCAGCATCCTCCGGCATTCAACTGCATCTCCCCCTGAGACTGCCATCAACAATTCGGTGCGCCGACAAATGGCGCCGCGCTGCCATGACAACGGAAAGCTACGTGACGTCACGGCGTCACGCAACTCCCGTTGTCATGATAACGGGACGTCAATGGATGTCTAAACATCATGTGGCGTCACATTGCCATTACAATGTGGCATCACGTGACCCCCCTTTCCCCCCCCCCGGCGCCAAAAGGCGTCTCGTTGTCATGGCAACTTGATGCCGCATAACGTTGTGACGCCATGTTGACAGGAGATACAGCAGGGTGTCCAGATGATGCTGCCTGCTGCCGGTAAAAGATAAACAGTTTTACATTTATCTCCAGGTTAGCCTTCAGTAGAAGGTGGCAACTGTGAATAATAATAATAATAATAATAATAATATTATATCTTAATAATCACAAAATGATACTTTGGGGAATCATACGTAAAAAAAATATATATAAATATATAAAAGTGTAGTACAGTATTAAGAAATGTGTCTAAATAAATATCGAAATAATTGAATCACCAGAAAAGTGTCCAAAAAATGTCTAATAGGGATGTGATCAAATATCAATTAGGACGCAATTTTGACTAGACATATATTTAATCAAAAAAACATGCGTAGGGAACAAATATTGCCGGTTAGTGTTCCATGAAATGAAGGGAAAAGGCTTTTCCAAACTGTCTTTATTCAAAAATTCTAGGCTCTTGAATCTCCTCTGCTGTGGGCGCCTGGAGCTGTGTGTTTGAGGTCTTCCACTCCTCTCCACAACACATGTAACAAACAAAACAGAGAAAGGGCAAGAACAGCCTAAGGCCACGCATATAGTGCCCGCAACGGGCGACGTCGCCCAAAAACAAATACATTGCCGCCGCCGCCGTGTGCGCTTATAGTAAGCGCGACAATGCGACGGAGCGTTGCCAAATTTGGAAGCTGGCAATATTTGATTTTTCAAGGGCTGTCGCCTCATGTGACAGCCCCTGAACCAATCAAATGCCATAAACCCTGCGACGCCGCCGCAATGCGAAATATAACTTTCGCTAGCAGCGACGGGTGACGTGTCCCGTCGCGGGCATTATACGTGCGGCCTTAGGCTGCGAGTATAGTGACGGCGACGCGACAGTGACGTCAGGCTGCGGTCCCTGGAAAAATCAAATTGAGATGACTTCCAGCGATCGTGACCAAGCCGTCGCTCCTTCGCGTCGCGCTTACTATAAGCGCACGAGGCAATGCATTTGTTTTGACGCGAAGTTGCTTCACTGTTACTATAAGCGCAGCCGTAGCCTAATTCAAGGTAATTGTATATGTAACCCCCCATCTGGGATTACTATGGGCAGCTAGGCCCCCTAAAGGGTTAACTGCGTGGGTTGTTGCAAAGGACTGTGTCCTTTTCCCATACTTGTTGCAAAGTGGCTCAGGAAAAGCTGAGCCACGCCCACCTTCTAGAAAGTGCTTAGCCGGTCACCGGGTATAGAATGATTTTGCAGAAGCAAAACCATTCCCCCTGTTGGCATGGTGACCTGTGATGTCACTAGTACTTATAAATAGGAGGGGACTAGAACTTCGACTGAGCCGCTGATTGACCCACCTGTGCTGAAGCTGGGATATCCTGAACACCTGACCTGTTGGTGGCCCTTGAGGACTAGATTTGGCCATCCCTGGTTTATGCAATAGGTGTTTTGTAAAAGTAGAAAGGGGGCTTTTCAAAAACAAAGTGAAATGAAAAATGTGCAAATACAAAAATAGTAGTGGTACTCTGTATGTGAGAATAAAACAGTACTGGTACTCTGTGTGTGAGAATAAAACAGTACTGGTACTCTGTGTGTGAGAATAAAATAGTACTGGTACTCTGTGTGTGAGAATAAAATAGTACTGGTACTCTGAGAATAAAACAGTACTGGTACTCTGTGTGTGAGAATAAAACAGTACTGGTACTCTGTGTGTGAGAATAAAACAGTACTGGTACTCTGTGTTTGAGAATAAAACAGTACTGGTTCTGTGGGTGTGAGAAAAAAATAGTACTGGTACTCTGTGTGTGAGAATAAAATAGTACTGGTTCTGTGGGTGTGAAAATAAAATACTACTGGTTCTGTGGGTGTGAAAATAAAATAGTAGTGGTACTGTGGGTGTGAAAATAAAACAGTAGTGGTACTGTGGGTGTGAAAATAAAATAGTACTGGTACTGTGGGTGTGAAAATAAAATAGTAGTGGTACTCTAAGAAATACTAACTGTACCTGCACTCGGTTGATGATCAGAACTATTTAGGTCACCTGGCGGGTGTATACTGCACTTATTACTTGTATAGGTCTGGAAGAAATATCCAACAGAGGGATATGTTCCTCCGATGGGGTGTGTGCATGAGTACTGTACATACATGTAAATACACATGTTTTGTTGGTCACGTTATTTTTTTTGCGTGTAGTTATGCACATATGTTATCGGGTTTCTGTAGAAAGATGAGACTCTAAAGCAGGGCTCCTCAGCTTGGGCCACATGTAGCCCACAAAGGTCTTGTGATGGGCAACTTCACTTGCTATAAATATGCTTTCCGGGAGGTTAAAATGGCCACTGCCATTCACACTCGTTAAGACAGCTTGCCGTGACAAAAGCTGAAGTGACATAATATACACGTGAAAACTCTGCAAAAAAATGAAGATTTTGAGAAAAATTTAATTAAAATATAGTTTAGCACGACATGAACTTACATATACTACGTTTTATAAACTCGACATGAAATGCCAGGGTATTGTACGACTTCATTTTTCTATTTAGGAGACTATTGATACTTTTTACAGTATCTGCACACGGCTATTCTTTTAATGAAATATAATGTATATATGAGTTTATAATTCAATACACTTCCCACCCTGCTGTTGGTCAATTGTGTACTCATCCAACTAATGAAAGAACCCTGAACTAAAGTGTTATTGTGTTTCATACCCCCACGGTTTGGGTGTAGTAATGATGATGATCTAACCATACTCTAGAACGTCTATAAATGTGGGCGAGTAGGTGCACTGCTGCCTATAGTTCTTGACACTGCTCGGTCACTCCGCCCTAGAGACGTTCCGTGTGGACTTCTGACGGCTGCTACCAGGGAACTGTTTGCTGCTTAACCCGTTGCTTGTCATTTTACCGTGTCTCATTTTTCCCTCCCCATGCTTCCCTCCACTCTGTCACCCGTCCATCATCCTGCCCGCTGTCTGACGTCAACCTCATAACCCATCCGCAGACGCCCTGCCATTGCTTTCAGGTATCTCTGATTCTCTGCTTCAGATGCCGTAGGTCCAATGAGAGCTGTGCATGCGTGCAGTGGAGGTCAGGACCATGCGTGCTAAGTCACCCTCACTTCCATTGTGTCTCACTCATTGGAAGGAAGTATCACTTATTCATATCATCATTGGCCTAGACTGCAATGGAATTTCAATAATTGAAAGGCAGGCTCACTCATTGGAAGGCAGGCTCACTCATTCAAATAGTCGATGGCAGTTTTATTAATTGGAAGGCAGTGTCACTCATTGGAAGGCAGGCTCACTCTTTGGAAGGCAGGCTCACTCATTCAAATAGTCGATGGCAGTTTCATTAATTGGAAGGCAGTGTCACTCATTGGAAGGCAGGCTCACTCATTGGAAGGCAGGCTCACTCATTCAAATAGTCAATGGCAGTTTCATTAATTGGAAGGCAGTGTCACTCATTGAAAAGCAGGGTTACTTATTGGAAGGAAATCTCACTCATTCACAAAATCATTGACTTTTGAGTCTCACTCACTGGAAGGCAGTCTCACTAATTGGAAGGCAGTATAATTCATTGAAGGCAGTGTCACTCACTGGCATGCAGTCTGACTCATTGGGAGGCAGTCCCACTCATTAAAAGGCATACACTTTATTTGGAATGCAGTCTCATTTATTGGAAGACTATCTTACTCATACACAGAACAAAGAGGGAGAGTCCCCAGCCCACAAAAGTGCCTTCTGTGTCCCTCATTCAAATAATCATTGTCCCAGACTTCAATTTAGTGCCACTTCTTGGAAGGCAGTATCACTCATTCACAGAATGTGCGAACTACAATGGAATCCTACTCATTACTCACTGACTGGCACCATCGTCCATTGGAAAGTGGTTAGACGATCACATGATTAGTGATAAAACAGTTAACTCTCACTCATTGGAAGGTGTTCTTACTAGTTGAAAGGCAGTTCCATATTCACTCATTCACAACACCAGTGGACTACACTCTAATGAAATTTCACTCAGTGGATGACTGTCACAGTTATTGGAGTGTGTTCTCACTCATTGTTTGTAAGTCTCACTCATTGCAGGCAGTCTCACCGATTGAAGGCATGCTCACACATTAATAGCAGTCTCACTCATTGAAGACTGTCTCACACAAGGGTTAGTGGTCTCACTAGAAGAAATGCAGTCTCAACCCCATGCACATCATTAATAGTAAGAACTTCAACTGCTCGATCTTTACTGATTCACGACTAGCTTTGTAACCGGCCTAACAAAGCAGAGGACACTATTAAACTCTGTGTAGTTTAACACTGTTAATCCTTCCTCTCCCTATCCAATTAACCTTAATAGACCTGCCGTTAATTGTCCAAGCTGGTATATCAATATGGAACAACCCATGAGATACTCTACGGGCATTGCCAATAAAAATAATAATAATTTTAATTCTATTTGAGATTACACAATGTTATCCCACGTGTCAAATTCAGAGGGCTGGAAATATCAAGCACATGTTCCTACCCCAGGGTTGGCTGTGCATGATATTCTTCTGCTTGCGTTGAAGGCCGTGTTTACGACACACCTGCATGTTACTCCTACGTGCACTACACATTTATATCATGCTTGGCAGGAGTGCTGCACGGACCTGAAATATTGCATTATACAGACATTATATATATATATATATATAATATATATATATATATATTATATATTTATATATATATATATATATATAATATAATATTATATATATATATATATATATATATGTACAGTAGAGGCAGCGATTATTCTAACAAAAACCAGTGGCAATTCCCCAAAAGACCCAGGTACATTCTGAATACATTTCCTTAAACTAGCCCCACCATTTTTGCATTGATTAATGGCCTATCACATTAACAGCGGGGGTCCCTGGCAGTCCCATTCAAACTGAATTGGACTGCCAGGGATCCCTCCTGTGTTAATCCTATGGGTCGTTAGTCAATGCAGAAATGCCTTAAACGTGCCTCAAACTAGCCCAGAACATACCCAGCACATACCCTGAATGTAACCCGGCTAGTTTAAGGCAAATGTTAGAATAAGCATTGCCTCTACTGTACCTACAGCCTATAGTGGTTTCTACTCTTGATATTATCTCACTTTTCTTCTGCACACTTTGTTTCTCCCTTCTTTGTATTTTTCTTCTTTTATTGTCTCCATTCCTCTCTCACCTCACTCTCTCTCATCTCACTCTCCATATTGTACGCTCTCTTTTCTCGATCTCGATCCATTCATATGGCTTTCCTTCTCCCCTTCTCTCTCCCTCTTTCGTTCCCTTCTCTCCACCATGCACCTTTTCTCTCTCACTTTTCATATGGCTCCCACCATCCCTCCAAATCTCTCAATTACCCTCTCACTTTTTCTGCCCTTCTCCCACTAACACGCTCTATAAATGTTTACCGTATGATCCTGATTCTCTAATTTTGTGTTTATATTCACTCTTTCTTTCCCTCTCTTACATTCACATTCTTTTCTTCTGAATCGGCCTGATTCTCCTTTTTTCTCCATCTCTGTAATCTTCTGTTCTGCCTTTCACTCCCCATACTTTATTCACTCTTTCTCTATCTTTAATTTTGACTTCCTCTCTATTTCCTTCCTAATCGTTCTATTATTTTCTCTCTTTCCTTCTGTCCCTCTTCTCTCTCTTTCCTTTTTTTTGTCCCTCTCTCGCTCTCCAATTTGTCTCACATTATTTCTTTCTCCCCCTTTCTCTTTATTCCTCCCTTCTCCATCTGTCCTCCCCATGCCAGACCCCAGTCCGATCCCCTCCACCTCTAGCATTGACCATGCGGTCATCGGGGGAGTCGTGGCTGTGATCGCCTTCCTCCTCTTCTGCCTGCTTATCGTCTTGGGACGTTACCTGATCAGACACAAAGGTAAGGCGACCTTCAGTGCCCGCCTGGCAGTCCCAAACACATACAAACTCAGGTGCAATGCTCTCCCATGTAACAGCCTATTAGAACCTTGGCTTCCCCTATCTAGGATCTCCTAGTGCAGGAATATTCTGAAACGCTGACCTGTTGGTCACCCTTGGCCTGGAGTTGGCCACCAACTAGAGCTTATAGGTACATTAAAAGATCTATAAATAATTACCCCTTCAGTAATGAGCAATGCAATAGCCCCTCTGGCCCTCGAGGGGCTAATACCACATGTTTCTATACTGCTAGACACAGTTCCACTCTCTTTTTACTGAATAATAGATATTGGGCCATATTTACTACGAAGTGCTACTTCAAAAGTAACCTTTCGTCTTTACAGCTCATGCCCTTCTGGCCATATTAGTAAGCCGTGCTGCAATGTGTCCTATGGGTTAGCATGGCAGACTAACCATGGACTTTAATTATTCATTATTCTTGTTGTATAGCGCTGACAGTGTATGCAGCGCTGTACATGGAATTTTTGCAGGCGTAATGAGTCCCTTCCCTCCCCCACCAGCCCCCCACCCCCACCATAGTGCTTACAATCTATATTTTGGAGCCTGAGGCACAGGGGTATAAAGTGTCATGCCCAAAATCTCAAGGAGCGGACACCAGAATTGGAACCAGGCTCTCCTGATTCAAACTCTGTATTGTTGAGTTGTATTGAGTCAGTGCCTTCACTCAGTGAGCCACTGCATTCAAATTTGAATTGAAACGGTCCCTCTCCAGTTATTTTTTCAAAGTGGAAGTATTCTATAATCATTTCTAAAACGATGTCCAAATGGCTTTGCCCCATTATTTAATACGCTTATAATGTCTTGAAATGGGGCACACTTACTAATACTTTTTTGAAGGCACATCCACCAGTGCTTTCAACATGTCACTGCCATGAATTGACTTTGGACCTAGAGAGCCTGCATCGTTAAAACCTTCCCTGCTCTATCTATAAGGAAGTAAGTGATCTTATCCCACTGCCTCCACCATCAAAAGATGAGGATGATAATAGTGAAGTTGCAGTGTTGTCTGTCTGTCCTTTCTCAGGTACTTACCTTACCCACGAGGCCAAGGGATCGGATGACGCTCCAGATGCAGACACTGCCATCATCAACGCAGAGGGAGGACAAGGCGGGTCTGACGATAAGAAGGAATATTTCATCTAAGCGCCAGTCTGTCACGAAAATCCCAAACGGCAACAAGATCAACGCACACACAAATGTAATAGCACTGGCAGAACAAATGTAGACCAACGTTCTCAAAATCTGAAACACACGGATGATTCTCTCTCTAACCAGGCGGGATGGAGTGAGAGAGAAAGAGAGAGGGAATGGAGAAATACATCGAGAGAGACAGTGAACCCAGAGATCACGCTTCTTAACCGAACTTGTATAAAAATTATTACTAAAAACATTTAAAACGATAAAAAAAAAATTGCTTGCTTAAATCTACATATCTTCAGTGAACGCACTAACCTAACAAATAATAATCGTGAGTGAAAATATTATTTGTTTATGTTCTTTTAAATGTGTACAAAGTTTTATTCTTTTAATTTGTATTTTTACTTTGGAATGTCGGATGATGAAAGTATATTTAAATATGTTTAGTGTTTTGTTCACTGGGAAAAAGCAGGTAGGGTAGAAGTTTTGTTGGGGGGTTGGTTTCCCTCTGTGTTACTTTAGTAGAATCTTGTTTATAGGGCGTCATGATAAAAGCTTCCGTTTACCCTATAAGGCCACTTCTGTGCACCGAGATAGGCCTAGAGGGTGTGGGTTCGATGGTTAGTCCCTTGACTGTCAGAGGGGCAAGCAACACTGGCAGTATAGGGATTAATCATGTCACTGGTTTACAGTACTGTATATCTGTTGTGGGACAAGATAGTGCCCCATGCACAGGATTCTGGGAAGCGATATGGGTGAAGGTGAGTTGAACCCTGCTAATTCCCCGCTCCTATCCCATAAGAGGTCAGTGCCCCTAACCGAGTTTGCTTATACTAAATCAGGGTCTCAGTTTTGTATAAAACTGAAAAGGCAAAGTGTTATGTGTCTGTTTTCATAATGTTTGAAGTTAAATACCCCCCCCCCCCTCCTACCCCCATGGATGGAACATTCCTGTGAGGCGGAGCAATCCATTCAGTGTATACATTACAACCGCATGAGCCAATCAGAGCACTCCGTACCTTAGAGTCGTGCATGAGGACACGGAATGGAGCATCCTGATTGGTTACGGTCACAGCTGGGGTGTACAAGTTGATATATAATGAAAACCATTACATGCTGTGTGGGCAATGTGGTACTGCAGGGGTATGGTTACCATCAAGTTATTATCCTCTTTGGGCCAATTGTGTAAATCGATGATAACCAAACTCTAACTGGGCAATATTTACTAAGGCACCTTAGGACCCATTCAGGTAAATGGGTCATAAGTTGACTTATGGCTTAGCACTGCTTAGTAAACCTGGGCCTCAGTGTCACGTGACTGACAGCAGCATCCATATGGCAGAGACAATGCTATGAACCAATAAATCTCTATATTATGTCATACTTTGTATGTACCATGCTTGGCATAAATGCTTCATTGTTTTGTGACTGTTGCATTTCCCATCTTATCATGATATATTCAGACATAAAAATGACAGTCCTACACATTTCTAAATATGTATGTGGGTATATATATATAAGTGATATTCTTTATTGGCTATATATATATAATATATTATATATATATATATATATTATATATATATATATAAAAGAACCGAAGAAGAAAAATCTATCGTATATCTATCCTCTCATCGCGGGGTATATATTATATATATATACATATACCAATAAGAATATCACTTGTGAGCACATTCACATGTCTTAGACAGGTCAGCAACCCTGGCTTTCACCATTATCACCTAGCACACAGTGCTTCCACTGCTGCAAGGGATTCTGGGAAATTACATGCAGATGGTCACAGAATGTGCCACCTTTTGCCTGAAATACATTTTTACATGGAACCCCTATAAGCAAATGCTCGCTGTTCACACAGCATGGGATTAGATGCAAAGCCAGTCATGTGAATGTGCTCAGAAGTGACATTCCTTATTGGCTATATACTGACGGTGGAGTTTTATTGTCGCCTTTTTCACCCACCATAACTTAAATAATGTGTATCGTGTGTGAGATATATATAAAGTAAAGATCAGCACTCTTGAAGGTAGGTTTGTCCGAGCGAGGTAAGTGGCCAGCTAAATCCTATATGGGGTTATGCAAACCAACACACACTTGGATGTCAAAAAAGTACCAGGTTTTATTTCACAATAACACAGTCACCAACGAAACGCGATCTGTATGATGGTGAAATAAAACCTGGTACTTTTTCGACATCCAACAAATGTGTGCTGGCTTTGTCACAAACCTCAGTGCAAACTCTACCGGTAGCTTTCCTGCCAGAAAATATCAGCACGCCACCAGAAAAAATGCCCGCCCCTGCGGATTTGTTGATGGGCCGCTTTTCTTAATGCCACTGCCACAAAAAAGTGTCTATATATCTAAAATGGAAATATTACTGTGTGCTCATTTGCATGTCTTAGACAGGTCTGATATATATATATATATATATCATATATATATATTACATAGAATCAGTCGGCACTCCATTAGCAGAGGTATATCGGTAGGTGCTAGCCCCATACAAAATTTGTAAATAAACGATACTGTGTTGATCCCATGAAATCCGGAGACAGCACTCAGTCTTGAAGCAGGAAAAAATGTATTCGTAACAGGGCACAAATTTCCAACGTTTTGGTCCCAAGAAACGGGACCTTCCTCAGGGTGATGCATCACCACGGTATCGTTTATATATATATATATATATATATATATATATATATATATATATATATTCAAAAACAAATTCTCGATACTGTTCTGTGGCTAACAAAATACTTTTATTTTTGCAAGCTTTCGAGATACTCTGATCTCCTTTTCGATGCCAATGGTGTTGGTGGGTGTTGAAATGTGAGAGAGTGTTGCATTACTATAAATGTGTGTAGATACTCTGTGGTCCCTATTGGTATATAGGGATAGAGTTACATTGTACATTTGTATGTGTAAGAGACAGGTGTGTGTGCATTCATATAGCGCAGTATTTATAGAGATGGGATTTAGCACTCATGGGAAGAGAGTTCTCTTGTGTAGTGGCTCATGAAACTTTGGTCTCGGTTTAGGCCACTGGTCAATGTCCCGAACAGTTTCATAAATTTGTATTCATGCAACCATCTCTCTTTCGGTGTTCTAAGATTACCTTTGAGTATGGCCACCGATCGTTCATCTTATGGCCAGAGTCAGAGAAATGTTCGACGACAAGACTATCTCTTGTTCCGCGTGTGATGCTGTGGTCGATGCAGATTCATTCTCTTGTTTAGCCCCTGTCCCATCTCACCTATGAAGTAGCAGCATTTTCGGGACACATGCATAAAAATAAACCGAGACCGCAGTTTCACCCACCAACACCATTGGTATACACTCCCCCTCTACACACACCTTTTGTAAAGCGCTGTATACGCAAGTGGGCGCTTTATACATTTATATTTATACACTCACACACACTCTCACATCACAAACATTCAGGGACCATTTAACACCTAAAGTTATAAATCGCATACTGCACAGGGGGGAGGAATAGGTTTCATCCACAGATAACATTCCAGGCTGTTTTAAAGTAAAACTTTTCTTGCATTATCCAATGTAACCGAAGAAGAGATCAGTGTATCTCGAAAGCTCGCACAAATAAAAGCATTTCATTAGCCACAGAACGGTATTGAGTACAGGCATACCCCGCTTTAAGGACACTCACTTTAAGTACACTCGCGAGTAAGTACACATCGCCCAATAGGAAAACGGCAGCTCACGCATGCGCCTGTCAGCACGTCCTGAACAGCAATACCGGCTCCCTACGTGTACCGAAGCTGTGCGCAAGCGGGGAGACTATAGAGCCTGTTACAATTGCGTTATTTACATCAGTTATGCACGTATATGACGATTGCAGTACAGTACATGCATCAATAAGTGGGAGAAGGTAGTGCTTCACTTTAAGTACATTTTCGCTTTACATACATGCTCCGGTCCCATTGCGTACGTTAATGCGGGGTATGCCTGTATTTGTTTTTGGATTATTACGCTCGGCTAACACGGTACAGATACCCCTATATATATATATATAAATAACACATTTGTAACAGGCTCTATAGTCTCCCCGCTTGCGCACAGCTTCGGTACACGTAGGGAGCCGGTATTGCTGTTCAGGACGTGCTGACAGGCGCATGCGTGAGCTGCCGTTTTCCTATTGGGTGATGTGTACTTACTCGCGAGTGTATATATACACACACATTCACAGTGTTGTTATGAGAGTATATATATATATATATATATATATATATATATGTATACACACACATACATATTTTACAACACCAAAATTGTTACTCGGTTCTTTTTTTTTTGTAACTTAAATTTTATTGCATTTTTCCAAACAAGTGATACAGAATACAGTATACATTACATTCATTTTAGTGTTAATCTCCGCTATAGACAGTACCGTATGTCTGTTACTCGGTTCTTAATGTAATTATCTATATGTTTGTAAGTCTCCTAATACAACTAAAAACTAATGCCTGCAAACTTTTAACGTATCGCATTGAAACTCTCTGGTTTTAACATGGTCTACAATCAAAATGCAAGGATGCTAATTTACAAACGGCTCTTCCAGTCATTAAAACAGTTTGGCATCGACGCAGCAAACGAACATACTGTATCCTAACAGAGCTACGCCATGCGAGAACAGGCCCCCATGCCCGATCCAGTCTTATATTTTCAAGCAAGACTTTTCCGTAACTGATATATTTCTACAGATGTACACAGGGTGTGGGCAGATGTTATTTTTGTGCAGGGGGTGGGGAGAAATGTTATATTTCAAAATTTCCATGCAATAGGGGCAGGGCAAAGGTGTAGTCAGGTTGAGTAAATTCAGCATCATTTTATTCTGTCTGTCTGTTGTATTAAAAGATGCAATCCCTTATAAGTATATAGAGATATATATATATATATATATATATATATATAAAATCATGAGTGTTTAAAAATTCATCTCTTCACACATTCTTAAATCTCCTTATATCGTCATTTTAATAAAAAAAAAACACTGCTTCCCGGGGATAGCACGACAGAGATGATGGAGTCAGATGAAGCATTCACTGCAGTCTGATGGTGCCCTCACTAGGGAGGTGGTAGCCGATGAGCTGAGACGAGAAAGGGATTGTGGGAAATAATGTCAATAATAAATGTGCACGTAACTGTCCGTCTTCTGAAAGCGTTTCCCCTTTATCTTCATTTCCGCGCCCTTGTAAATACCCTTGGCGGGAATCAGCCTGCGAGTTGTGTATTCTTGTGTGGGTCGTTTTAAACAGCAGTAGCGCAAGGGCGGCCAACTCCAGTCCTCGCGGGCCACCAACAGGTTTTCAGAATATCCCTGCTGCAGCACAGGTGGCGCAGTCTTTGACTGAGCCACTGATTGAGCCACCTGTGCTGAAGCAGGGGTATCCCGACAACCTGCCCTGTTGGTGGACCTTGAGGACTGGAGTTGGCCGCCATTGTAGTCGGACCCTGCGAACATATGCAGAGGCCTTGCATCACAATGGCAGTCAGAGCAGGTCTGGCCGCAGGACCCAGCTCTGCACCATACGAGTCAAAACAAGCCACAGGACTCTTTCTCTGCTGTTGCCAAATGGCCGTAAGCATCCAAATGCCGTCGTTATGCGAGCAGTTTGGCAGACGCGCAGCGCTATTAGTGGAAGAGTACATGCATTAGGAGAGGGCCTTGATGTTCCAGAATGCTTCACTCCGACGCTGCCAGCTCTGGCAGCGGAGGGGTTAAGGGGGCGATTCCGTATGTGGCAAAACCAGTCCAGAAAACGGCACCAGATTCATCGACGCAAATTTAAAAAACAAATTTGTATGGGGTTCTTTTTTTGTGTTGTTCTAAACGTACTGTTTTCACTCAATTTTGCCCTGGTTTAGCAAACTCTCAGAAATAGTCCCATAGTGTTTCCATAATAACCAGGTGCCCTGGATTGGCAAACTTGATGCCCTGGATTTTTTTACGATCTTTATCTAATCTCTTTCACGGTAACACCGATTGCATCATCTCGAACCTCCAAGCAAATGAACTTTTCCTGGTTTTTTTTTTGTTGGGGAAAATTCCACCATTTAAGCCAAAAATTAAAAGTGGGGAACAGGAATGCTAAGATAAGCATGTCCCTGGATCATTTGTAAGGAAAAGTTGCAGGAATAATAATGAATTTATTTCATACAGCGCTTTTCTCCCAATGGGACACAAAGCGCGTTACAGTACAGCGCGCGGTACGCAGCACATAGGAATGTTACAGGCACAGTCCCTGACCAGATGAGCTTATGCTCTATGTTTTTGGTGCCTGAGGCACAGGGAGATAAAGGGATTTACACAGGGTCACAAGGAGCTGACACCGGGAATTGAACCAGGCTCCTCTGCTTCTAACTCAGTGTCATTGTTTACAGTCAGTGTCTTTACTCACAAGTACTATATTTAATGTATAATAAGTATGTCAGCTTTAAACAAAGAGAAATGTATTAGATTAAGCATTTTCCCCTCTCCAGTTATTATTTGAGCCCCATTCATAATTATTTTACAATCACTTCATGGAGTTTCTTGTTGACCCTTAAAATATAGTCTGGAAAAAAATAGGGCTGTATATATTTATGTTTATATATATGTTTAATATATATTATTCAAAAGTAACGGCACTCCACTATCCCATGTGAAGCATGCAAAGACGTTGTGTACAGCACAAATATAGCAGGCACTCGGGCCTTTTATATGGAATAAATATTTCTTTATTGGCAAATCAGTATACTTTTATAGATATTTTTATTTATTTATGTTATTGATTTATGTAGCTATTTCTTTCTGCTAATAGAGATATTTTTATTTCATGTTCATTATTGCAAATAACTTTGCTATATCTCTCACTATACCATATCTAGTGGCGCTACTACTGCCTGTCTCATATATACATACAAAGCACTGTGTGTGCAGCAGCGGAATGGGACATTTGTTTGCGGCCGTTTCGCCGCGACCAAATGGCCACCGGTGTTCAGCCGCAGATGGACCCTTCGCCGCGGGCCGGTTCTAAGTTAAGTGTTATTACTGTTTAGGGTAGGGGGTTCAATTAAATGGTTTTAGAGTAGGGGGTTTTAGGGTGAGGTATAGGGTAGGGGTATTAGGGTGAGGGTTTAGGGTAGGGGTGTTAGGGTGAGGTATAGGGTAGGGGTGTTAGGGTGAGGGTTTAGGGTAGGGGGTATTAGGGTAAGGGCTTAGGGTAGAGGTGTGAGGCACTCTAGCGGTGAAGTGGAAGGCTGCGGCAGGTTCTGGTGACGCGGTGAGTGGAAGCAAAATGGTCACAACCAAATCTCCTAGACCCCGCTGCAGTGTACAGAGAAACGTTGCGCTCATAGCTACTGTACATCCCCAGAACTGACGTTACATAAATAGGTAACGTCTGTTATTTCCCCCGGGTTTAACGGGTATCCACACCGTTAAGTATATGCAAAACCGGCGGGTGTTAGAGATCTCATTAGCACAGGCTAAACGCCACGTGAAGTTGGCCCCGCCTTGCGTTGGCTTCAGATAACATAGCGTTAAGCCCGTCTCCCCCAAAGCCGGCGTTACTCCCAGGCAGGCCCTGATTAGGTGTTTAATTACATTAAACAAAGAGCAGGCAGGAGAGGGGAGAGACCCCTGTAACTAACAGTCTGACCTAGCTGTGGTCTTACACTTATCCAGACCATGTAACACGGGGGTGCGCAAACTCTTCTCCCTCTGCCCCCCTGCCTGCTCTCACCCCCTGCCCGCCCCCCCCTCCCCCGGGTTCCCGTAACGACGCGTCGCTGGTAAGTAAAGTTACAGAGGTCTTGTGCGATCAACGGCATATCATTTAAATGCCATCGGGGAAGCGCAGGGCCTCTGTAACCGCCGCGCCCCCCCCAGAAAATCTTGCGCCCCCCAGTTTGGGCATCCCTGCTGTAACAGACCTATCTCGGGGTTTGGATGTGAGGCACCTTTAGCTCTGACCTAACTAACATTACGTTAAATCCCTGCGGTGACTATACCTGCGCTCTGGGGATCGGCGCTGTTACAGGGAACGCCTCTTTTGCATCTCATTAGCACTAACGTCCGTTATAGTCACGCGAGGGCTCATTACGGCTGAGAACAGCACTTAACTCATCGTTACGGAGTTATAAAATTCCCCGTTAGCACTTAACGATACGGTAACTGAAGTTAGCGTGGTGTTAAGTATTTAACAGACTTCTGAGGGTCTATCAAAAAATGAACCCTTTCCCCAAGAGCTTACAATCTAATGTTGGTGCCTGAGGCACAAGGAGAATGTGTCCTGTCCAAGGTCACAAGGAGCTGACCCTGGGCTCTCCTGCTTGGAAGTCAGGGCCTTTACTCACTGAGCCGCTCCGGTTCCAGCTCTAGCTAATATATTTTGATGATAAGACTGTTTCTCAGTCGTCAAAGCCACCGGCAAATAGTTTTTTTGTTTTGACCTTTGCACAGTAATTATGAAGTTATAAGTCCCACAGATAACCAGAAGTAGCAGACATGCTTTAACTTCAGTGTCTACCACAGAAAAGCAACACATTTATTTCTAACGGGACTGAAATCGGTAAAACAGACACTTGAAGGGGAATTAAAGCTTTCGAAGGAAGCCCATTACACTGAGAAGTTTAAATCAAGTCTTTTGACCATGTCCTGTTAAAGGGGCAACTCAACATAGCTTAAAAAAGTGTATGTACGTGTTTGAACATATATATATAACAATTACAGTATTCTTACAGATAAAGCCTGTTTTTAAAAGAATGCCCTTTCCTATAAATGTGCAATCCCTGACGGCTGTCCTAAAAACAGCGTGGTGTAAACAATTTGACAATGTAAAAGAAAATATTGAATATTAAACCAGCAGAACAGGCTGCATTGCTGGTATCCCTGTGAAGTTTAAATGCCGCGCTCATGCTAGACAGTAGGAAGCTGCAGCGGATGATGTCACGGCTACCTATTGGCCCGCGTGATGCGGGACATTTAAAGCCGCCATTATGTTAGGCACACAGTTGCTTACCTTCATATATACAGGCACCACTACAGAGATAAATATTTCTGGATGCAGGGGGAGCTCCGGAGACCACATAATTCATACAGTACCTGCAATTACAAAAAACAACACAATGCACAACACAAACACAATATTGCCTGTTCTGCTGCTTTAAAGAAATAATTGAATCTTCAAGAAAATATTTGGTTTATTTTGTTTCTTTGGAAATTGGGCACAATTAATTTTATTCCTGGGCCTCTGACTGGGGTAGTGTTTGTCAATCAAGTGTTTCCCTTACCCTTATGCCTCCTTAGAGAGTCACCTGCAGTACGTCCCTTATTTACACCGTGAAGTCACGTACTCCTTCCAAACCACACGCCCCTTCCCTGATTACCCTGGAGCCACCTCGTAGCCCAGAAGTAAAACAGCCTGGGTGCGTTTGCCAGACTCGCTGCATTTGCCAGACTCGCGTGTGATCAGCGCGCTCTGATTCTCCCACCACTGCCTTCCACAGATGTTCGTATCACAAGGAATTCCCATGTCAGAGAATCTGTCATCGCACCAGGACTGGTGCCAAGGAGAGATGGGCAAATATTGAATCCAACGCTACTGTTTGCAAACGCAGACTTATTGACACATCCCTCCGTTGAGCACCAGCTCGTTATATCCTCACTCCCAGATTGCTGCCATTGAGGCAGGGGTTGGCAACTCCAGTCCTTAAGGGCCACCAACAGGTCAGGATTTCAGGATATCCCTGCTTCAGCACAGGTGGCTCAATCAGTGGCTCAGTCAAAGACTGCACCACCTGTGCTGAAGCTGGAACTGATTGAGCCACCTGTGCTGAAGCAGGCAAATCCTTAAAACCTGCCCTGTTGGTGGACCTTGAGGACAGGAGTTGGCCACCCCTGCATTAAAGGTACAGTCCTTTCATGGACCAAAGTGGGATAATGACGGACATGTTTAAGGGGTCACATGGGGGTGATCGATGCCTTTTTACACAAATCTGACACCTATAAGTATTTTGAAATAATTTCTTAAAGTTACTTTGTAAACATGCTGAGCTGAGACGTGGGAGGGGGGTGAGGTCCTCTGACTGCTCCCTGTGTCAGATATTACGGTGTGGTGTACAAGAGTTTGCACAGGCAGAGCCCCCTCTCCTGCTTCTGCTTACCTTTTATTCTTATTTTTTATAAAGATGATGGGATAAAAGTAAAGAAAACACGTGATTGACATATCCTCCCCCATTCTGAGGTCTTTTTTTTTTTTAAATAAATCAGTTCTGTAGTATTAGATAATACTTACTACATTTTTTTTATTGAACTCTTAATGCCATTTTTAATGAGTTTTAATATAATGAGCATCCTTTGATTTCTATAGCCGGCATTAGCCCACCTCCCCAGCAGCGCAAGATCTTTCCAACACTTTCCTGTTTGTGATAATTTATTGCCAATATTGCCAGCAGTTTGAGCTGCAAACTGTAACAATAGATAATGTTAGTAATATAAGGATACATTGTAGCTGCTGAGTTGCCATGACTGAAAGATTGATTGAAACTGAAAGGCAGCCACTTAGTGAAGCCTGGGAAGCAGGATCTTTGCTGATCGATCACGGGAGAATGGATCGATCGGCAGCTTGGGTAATTAGTTTTCAATAAAGGTCATCAGAGGCTGCGTATATTAAAATGATTTTTTTTTTAAAGTACAACTTGGATTGCCTCCTTAAAAAGGTGTTAATTTTAAGTGTCACGGTCTTCAGTTCACTTTTGTCCTTGGAGGGACTGACCCTTCACCCTGTCACCGTTTTCTGCTTAGCTCCTTTCTTTGAGACGCCGTTTCACTTCCTGTCAAAGTGTTACTGATATGTTGCTTTCGTTCAATTTAACAGAATTTACGCGTTTAAAAAAATCTTACGTATTTTTTAAATGAATACATTCTTATATTTTCATTTCAAGGTGGGACTCTGCTGGGGTAGGGGGGCTGCGTGCTTTTTGGACCTAATAAATAACCCTTTATTTGCTATTTTTTCTCCTGCACTAGTAGCCCCTTCACTACACCCTATAACTTGTAAAGCCCCAAGCAAAAGCAAGCGAGACTTGCGGCTTAGGCTGGGGCCATGGTGATTTCTTGGCGCGACAGGCCGGTCACGTGAGCGGTTCACCCAATGAGGGCGATCCAGCTCCGTGACGCCCCTCCACGACCCGTCCACCATGGCACCCGCTTCACGCGGGTCACTTCCCAGCCTGCACACGGGTTGAAGGCACCATGGCCCCAGCCTCAGGCCGCGTCCAGGCTGAGACCACGCGCACTTGAGCGCTGTGCGATGAGTCACGTTATGGCAATGTGATCATCTATAGTGCGCGCACGCACGTGCCCGTGAGCGGTCCATGGAGAGCAGCTTGAGGAGACAAATTATTTTGTATTTGGCGCGCGATGGCGGGGTCACGTGAACGGCTCACCCAATGAGGGCGAACCAGCTCTGTGATGTCATGGCCATACCCCCCCGCTGCGCCCACCCCCGTGCGCACAACAGCATATTTCTAAATGGCCAGGAATCACCCCAGCTACATCAGCCCGCGACAGCGCGAGACCGTGCGCAATCACTCTGTGTCGCAGTTTGGGAGAGTATAGTGCGAGTACAGCACCCGTGTTGGTCCTGGGAAAATGGGAGGAGTTTCATAGAGCAAGTTACACACACTTCGATGATCTTACAGGTGGAGGTGGGCAAATTATTTGGCCAATATGGCGTTTTTCCGTCTTTTAAATGTTTGAAAACTCATTGGAGTTCCAAGAAAGGCGCCGCTGTTATTTTTATATTTTTATTATTCAAAGCTTGGCGAGGAATTCGAAGTGATGAAAAAAATATTAGAAAATTAGATCATTTCAATCTTTTCCCCCAAAAAAACACATTTGCCCCATCTCTACGTACCGGTCTCTTCATCAAATATCACACGCCCCCCCCCCACCCCCTCTCACCCGTACAAATGAACATGTATACATAAGGACCGTACGGACCCCTTAACCCCCTCACTGCCGTGCCCTACACGTATAATAATAACCCAGGAGGGCAAAAAGACATCCCAAGAACAAGGACTTGGGCCACGTTTCTGGGCAGGGGGCAGATCCGTGTCACTGTCACCGTTTGTCATGCTAATGGTCGGTTCATGTGACACGTGGCCCTGCCGTGTTCTTTTTTGCGCATGTATGTCATATGTCATTGATGCATTATCCAGAGCGCATGTTCCCGGTTAATAAACCTTTGTCACTGTGTCTCTCCCTCATTGTCTGCTTCATGTGTGCCAGATATACCACCCCGCACCCCCAGCTATCCATAACTGCTTCTACTTCACCTGCGGGGACCGCTGCTTACTATTTACACACCCAGAGTACCAACCACTGGTTAGTATTTACACACCCAGAGTACCAACCACTGGTTAGTATTTACACACCCAGAGTACCAACCACTGGTTAGTATTTACACACCCAGAGTACCAACCACTGTTTAGTATTTACACACCCAGAGAATCACTGTTTAGTATTAACACACCCAGAGTACCACTGCTTTGTATTTACACACCCAGAGTACCACTGCTTTGTATTTACACACCCAGAGACCACTGCTTTGTATTTACACACCCAGAGTACCACTGCTTTGTATTTACACACCCAGAGTACCACTGCTTTGTATTTACACACCCAGAGTACCACTGCTTTGTATTTGCACACCCACAGTACCACAGCTTTGTATTTACACACCCAGAGTAACACTGCTTTTTATTTGTACACCCACACAACCACTATTTTTTTTTATTTACAGAACAAGCCCCGGGTACCGTTACTTTTTACTTTACGCATCAGGAGTACCAGCACTTTTCTATTTAGAAACTCAAGAGTATCATTATTATTTTTGGGGTTTTATTTACACACGCGTGGTCTCGCATCAACGGATGAACCAGGACCAAAGGGGTTAAGGGCCTTGAACCACTGATTCCGGGTCCCCTGCAAACCCACTTCTCGAACCGCGTCAGCTGCTGGTTTAGCAGTCCTGCAGGCCAACCGTTGACGCAGTTCACGGCTGTAATTAGCTAACACAATCGTATTGATTGTGGGAGACTGCTAATTGCCATGATACAGGTCCTGTGCTCGACTTACACTTGCTATCTGACTCCGTTAGCTGTTGACGGAGTGTAAAAATAGGAGCACGCCTACCTAGGACTGCAGATAACACATAGGCATAGACGGCAGATATTAGCAATAGCGAAGATAGAGCCACTCAGGGCCATGTTTACTAAGCGATGCTATACCATAAAACGCCTTCAGGAACCCCCGGAGGACACCCTATGTTCATTGAAAAAGTAGTAGGGCGTCTTCAGGTGCCGGAAGGTGTCTTATGGCTTAGCACAGCTTAGTAGAAATAAGCGGAGATGTCCTACTGTAGTCTGTAGAAAGGCACAAGAATAACTGGAAAATACCCTACAAGTATATGAAGATGACATCTGAGCCCCCTACTCTATATACTGTGAAGTTGCTTCCCCGTTGCTAGAGAAGAGATGAGCTCTACTCCACTGAATGGGGCTCAAATGTTCTCCAGCACGGGGAAGTGGTTTCACTGCATATTGATTATATTATTGATTGTTGGTCCTATGTCCTATTTTGGGATGGATCATGTAAACCTGACCTGGTAGAGCCCGGTGTGTGCCCGCCAGCTTTGGCTCCTTTTATTATCTGTAAATCGGACGCATCTTTTTACTCCTTCTTTCTGTCTTTTCTGCAGAGGTCTACACGGGCAAAAAAAAAAGGGGGAGATAAATAAAAAATAAAACATTTCTAGGGCGGATTTGAACCTAGCTGTCTTGCCGGCTTTTTTTTAAATGTTAACCCTTTCACGGCCGGCTGAGCTTGCCGTCCCATCGCAATGGTTAGTCGTAATCAATAGGAAGGTTTCGTAATAAGGGGGAGATCTGAATTGTAATTATGCCTGCTGGAGAACCACCTCAATAACCTCATGGACTTTGTACTAATTGGGGTCTGAACAGAAATCTCTGCCCTCCCACCCCTGCCCTCGAGATACTTACCTGTGTAGATACCAGTGTGGAAGCTCCCTATCTGCACAGTATTTAAACAGTCACGTTACAGCTTCCTATTGGGCGGCCGTTTAAATACCCAGGAAGTAACACCGGTAACTACACCAGTAAGTGTCACAGGAACTGGGAGGGGGGTCACTCTGGAGGACCCCAATGCTGTAAAAAAAAAAAGTGGGTTAATTCAGAAGGATTGCTGCTTCAAACATCAGCCATACTCAATGTGTGTGTACTGGATATTACAATGTAACCAGAATTTAAGTGCATGGGACATTTAAGTCTGAGCACCATTTAGTAAATCGTACCCTAAGTGCCGATTTGTCAATTCTCCCTTTGCTACGGGACACCCATTGTCTACTAAACTCATACCCATTACCATGGAATATATCAAATTCTGCACCTGTCGATCGTTGCACCTATTCTTCACCAAGTCTGTACGGCTTTTTCTCAACAGTATCCGCGAGGCGGACGATCGGCATGAAATTTCCCGTTGACTTCAGCGTTTATAGATTAAGCTCCTTAATCAGTGGTGGCCAACTTCAGTCATCAAGTGCCACCAACATGTTTTCAAGATATCCCTGCTTCAGCACAGGTGGCTCAATCTTTGACTGAGCCCCCTGTGCTGAAGCAGGGATATCTCTAATCCCTGGCCTGTTGTGGCCCTTGAGGAGTGGAGTTGGCCACCCCTGTGCTATGATATAACTAGAGCCACCTGTGCTGAAGCAGGGATACCCTGAAAACCTGTTGGTGGCCCTTCAGGACTGGAGCTGGCTCACCCCTACCCTAATCTACGCAAAGCTCCCCAGCTAACGACGTACAGCACAAAAATGAATTCATGAGATGAAATGGTTTTGTGTATATGATACAGCCAGAATGAACATGTTTCTAAGTCTTCCAATGCGTTGTGCTGCGATGCATAGACGTACAAATGCCACTTATTTGGTATTATGGGTTTTTTGTACTGTTAAACACCCCCTCCCCGCACCCCCTCTTCCCACTGGAGTGGTTTAACCGCCGTTGATCCGGCGGCCCTATTTTTCTCTCGTGTTGTCTTCCACGTTGTAAACATGAATGGGAGTGCGCATCACCGCCCTCCGTCTCGGCGGCTCCCCCTCCCCGGGCACAAGCGTCTTATTGTTCTGGCTCCCCCTGCGATCCCCGGAGAAATTACACAGCGACGGCAGCTGTCATGATCCCGTGGCCCTCCACCACAGGCAAAATCCGGAGTAATTGCCGTCATCTGCAACCGAGTTATATACTCAGCTTAACCAGGCCGGCAGCCTTCGCCCACCGGGATTACGGTGTCATTTGCTGCCGGCTGGAAAAAAAACACCCCTAACCCATGTCACTTTGGAACCGAGATCCTGGGCCTTCAGTGTTAGGATTGGAGAATGGGTCAGGGTTGATAGAAAAGGCACTGCAGGAGGTTTGGTTACCAGGTGACTACCCCCTTGCGCTGTGGGCTTTAGTTTTAAAGGCAAATAGATCCCAATTAACAGCTTTCACGTCAGGTAATATCTGTATGTTTAAGGTCTAAATATCAATGAAATAATCAAATGCAATCATCCCAAGTAATAGACCTCCTGGTTTCCCTCTGTGTTGCCGCCATGTTCAGTGTTGTGCGTCTCTGCTGTCCGGCTGTCACCTCCTGCGATGTCACGTATGGCTCTGTCTCGGTGACAGCAGGACGGGGTGTTTGCAAAGAGTGGGATTTTAAGATGAAGTTCTCATATCCCACCGAGTCTCTCTGGCAGTGACACATCCCCGATGTTAGAAGTATCTCTGCTACTAGATCATTTAGTTACACTGCGTCCTGCCATCTGTGGGGAGGTAAATGTTCTGTGAGATGACATTGATGTCTGTGACACCTGCAACTTCCCGCCACCAAGGACTTCCTGTCCCACTCCTGCAACATGTTCACCACTTCAATAGGATTTTAAAAAAAAAAGGTGACGTACTGTTTGACGGTTTAACCTGCCTTTAAAATCAGAAATAATAAATAGGTAAAGTGAGACTATTCCTGGAAGGCTGAGCACGTTTATGTGAAGCACATATATATTGGAGACAGACAGGGTCACGCTAAAAGTGATTAGTATTAAATATAGGAGGTCCTGTCTTTAGATTTTCCTTACTCTGGCAAACTGGGGGCTGTCCAGGGGGTACGCAGAAATATACGTGGAAGCGTTATGAATGTGTTTGATATTAACGTGTGACCAGGGCTATTTTTATGGGGGAACTGAACTCCAGCGCCTTTTTTTAGGGATGATCAAGAAACTCCATATAGTGATTAGGAAATGGGACAGGAATACTAGCAGTGAGAGGGGAAATGCTTTATCTACCCCATTGTTTCTTATTTGAAGTTGTTTTTTATCTATTGTCCTTTAGATATAAGTGAGTTTCCCTGCTTAGAGTCCTGTATTTTGTTTCCCCTATAAATAGCTCACAGAGTGATTGAAAATACCCCATGGAGTTTGCAAGTACCGGACATTTTAACAGCAGTTTTGCTAATTGAGTGGGAGCAAAGGGATGAAATGAGACCCAATATATTAAATGACGAGGCCTAACACCTTAACCACTGCACCAGACCTATCTAATGGCAATGCCACTGAAGTGGGAGTATTATTGTGTGACCTTATTTTCTCCCCCAGGAACTTTTGCAATAGACTGTGAAGCCTCATCCTTGGAGAAGTCAAATGAATGCGACTAAAATGTTCTCCGGCGCAGGGAGGTGATTTCACAGCACAATAAAAAAGAGCCCCAGCTCCTCTTGTAAAGAACATTACATTGTAAGTTCACAGCATAAAACTTACTAGGAAAGACTCAAGGATCTGATTGTGTGCAGCGTGGAATAAAGGAGCAAGGGGGATATGAGAGAACGGAGGAAGAGAGGGGTGCTTGAGGGGGATATGAGAACGGAGAAAGAGAGGGTGGTGTGAGAGAGGGATATGAGAGAATGGAGGAAGGGGTGTGTGTGAGGGTATTAATTAGAGCCCTTCTTCCTTCTTTCTTTTGCTTCTCTCTTCTTCCTTTTTCCATGTTTTTTTCCCTCCTTTCTTCTTCTGTTTTTTTTTCTCCGTTCGGCCGTCTTTTTTGTTGTCCGCTTCTTCTCTTGTGTTTTGCCGCTCGGCTTCGCTCCTGTTTGTTTGCTCTGCGCTCGAGCTTCCGTGTGTTGTCTCGCTCGGACGGGTTAGCGGTTTGTACATCTACGGAATGGCGGCGATGTGTGTTCCCCTAGGACGGCGACTCGCCGTGTTGTGTCTAGGCGGATGCTTCGGGTGGTGTCTCTAGCGGCGGCGCGACGGTGGTTTCTCGCGGTCGGCCTGCTGCGTGGGGGTTTTGTCTGGCGAGTCGGATGAGAGGGGAGTGATAGAGAGGAATCTGGGGGTTATGAAAACAGGAAGAGGGGGATACAAGAGAATGGAGGAAGAGGGGGATATGAGATAACAGAGAGAGATGGTTCTGATAGAGGAGGAAAAGAGGAAGATATGGTAGAAAACAGCGCAAAAGAGGGGGATTCATTAGAAGGGTTATAATAGAGAGGAGGATATGATAGAGAACAGAGGAAGAGTGATATGATAGAGAGACTTGTTTCAAATACATTGAGAGAATTAATAAGAGTGCAGGATGAAGCATCTTCCATAGAGTGGTAGGAAAGCTAGAAATGGGTCCTGTTTGAGAGTTTTGGAGGAAACTCGAAGAAGTCCTACATTGGGCAGTTGACACATAGTACAGCGTTCCAGCAGAGTTGGTTGAGGCTGATAGTTTAAACGAATTTAAAACTGCTTTGGACAGACACAAGATGATCCTTTATATAGGAAAAAGGCAGAGATTACGGCCCATATCTACTAAGCAGTCTTCTGCCATAAAACACCTTCCACCTCTGGAAGACATGTTACAGCCCATTGACTTGAATAGGCTGTAACTTGTTGGAGAAGACTGTTTTAAATGGGATCTGAGGCTTAGGAGATGGTAAGGGCTTCAGTTATCTAACAATACTGCATCTAGTAGGATTTCATTTAAGGCCTCTCCGAATTACCATTTATACTCCAAATTCTGAATACAAATCCATCCAGTTTCATATCCCAAAATGTTCCCATCTTCCAAAAAATTGAATTTCTCAACCATTCAAATGGGATCAACTTTTATATGTAATAAGTAATTCCTGCCCAATTTATTCTCAATAAGACAATAAAGCCATATTTCTAAAGAAATGTACTCATTGAGGTGGGAGTTGGGAGAGGGCTGTCCTTAAAATTGTTGTGTTGTTCTGTACATGTACAGTATATATATATATGTATATATATATAAAGAGGATGAGACATTTCTCTGTTACTTTATAATCTTTAATATCCTGTGATAATCTCAGAAGATGATGCTATGATTATATCTCAATTAAAAAATATCAATTTAATCTCTGCGTCTTTATTTTTTTCCCCGGATTTTCTTGCTTAATGGTAAAAAATACAAAAGAAATCGGATCTCCAAGTGGATCCACAAGATCCCCTGATAAGCTACATTATTTAATACCTTTTTTTGAAGGTCTATTGTGTTTTCTTAGAGGCGCAGTTCCACTTGAGGTCAAAATGAACTAACCGCAGTGATATGTTTAATGTAGATGATTAAACAGACTAGTTTAAAGCAACAATACCTCCCCTCCCACTTTACCTGAACCGAGCTAGCTCGTAGTCCCACGACTCTGCTTTTTTGTGTGTGCCGGTTTTAACACACAAAAACCCCTACAATTATGACCTTTGTTCATGATTAGAAAGTCGCATTGTCACTTCCTGATGACTTTGTAATGTTCTATTTCTCTTGACCCTGACCCAAAGGCCACTGTCTGTCACCGGTGGACAACCCTGCTCAGTTAAGGGACCACAGGTCCGCTCCCAAGAACCCCCCCCCCCCCCCCCAAATGCTCCTTTTATGTATTTTTCATATCATTTTGGAAGCCAGAAAACATTTCACTGCCTCCAATTACAGCAGGTGTCGGGACAGGGGGTGGGGGCTGAGTACCAGTCTGGTTTGCTCCACCCCAATGAGAAGATAACCATATTTATTGCTGCTCCCATCATGTTAGAAGACCAGTTGGCTAACAAGTGGTACAAACCCTCATAAACTGTTTGTCGTACAGTTGTATGTGAACACTTCATACCCATGGCACGTTTATCAAGTGCAGATTATCGGAACTGTTCCTGCGTTAACCCCTATTCAAGGGAAACCCATAACCCATCCTGACAGCTAATAAATGTGTCCCATTGTTCATTGTTTCAAATGTTTTTTGACCCATCGGGTCATGTTCAATACCTGATTGAGACCATTTAAATTAAAACAGAATTATGCGTATTGGTTTGATTTATAACTAGTGTTAGTAAATAGAAATTGTCAGTGTAATATTATTTACCATCATTTACATTTCGACATACATAGTCTTAGTAAGCTCAAAACCCAAACCCACTACATTTTATATGAAGAAAGAATATAGATAAAATATATATTAATATTAAATGATTTGTTAAGTTAGATGGAGCATTGGGGCTTTTCTGTCTAATATTATTTATAATAGCCATATAGTGAAACTAATACATTTTACTGTCTATAAGGAACCATCCTTCAAATTCATTTTTGGTTGATGCAGAGCATCTGAATTCTTCGATAACAATATAAACAGACTTTGTAGGGTTACGCCAGGTGCCGCTTAGCAGACGATGTTGATGAGTGTGACCTAACTTACGTAGCGCTAAGTCCCTGCGTTAACCATAACGGACTTTAGTGGATATGTGATGTTATGATACCGCCTGGTTTGCATAACATTTGCATATCATGATAACTAATGCCCATGACCCTTGGACCTTCGATACTGGCCCTTCCTTCCCACCTTACCCAACCATGCCAAAAAACACACAAAAAACATATTGGGTACAAAGGGCCAAAGGTTTTATTTAACCATAACATATACCATCATGAATAAACCCAGATCTGGCCACCTTCTATCTAAAACTGGTTGAATATCATCCCTAACCATTGTTCCTCACCGCCCCATCTGACCCAGTGAGCACTATTAATCCCCAAACCATAAACCCCTGGGAGGGCAGCCTTGGCCCTGCCGCTCTTGCCCCAAACCCAAGAATGCCTCCCCCAATAGCCACTAGTAACATCCCATCCCCTTGACCTCCTGGGCCTAGCTGACCAGACCACACTGCCAACTGTGACAATGATTAGGGTGACCATATTGGTCCCGGGAAACACCAGGACGCATGTCATGCATGTGCAGTCGGTGCTTGACGACCGTATTGCTGACATTGCTGTTCAACATGAACTGTGTTATCGGGATTATACCAAGTATGCCAGTTTGGTTCTTACCCAGGACCAAGGTACGGAGAAGAAGAACCTGCACACCCAAGGTAAGTGGTAAAACCATACAGGGCTGAGGAAGAGTCCTTAGCTGAACCGAAACGTTGGATTCTTTGTTTGTTTCTGCGTGAAGTATATCTTTATATTATACTAAAGGTCGCGTGCACTCGCTAATATGTCTATGTTTTCTGGTAACGTGTGCTATCTCTTGAGAGAGAGTGAGAGGGGGAGATACTGAATAGAGAGATAGATATACTATATAGAGAGATAGAGAGAGATACTGTAGAGAGAGATATATATATATATATATATATATATATATAGAGAGAGAGAGAGATACTGTATATATATTGAGAGAGAAATACTGTATATATATATATATAGAGAGAGAGAGAAAGAGAGATACTGTATAGAGAGATACTATATAGAGAGATACTTATAGAGTGAGAGAGACAGAGAGAGTGTGATATACTGTATAGATATATATATATACTGTATATATATATACAAAAATACAATATATACTATATATAAATATACACAGTAAATATAGACAGAGAGAAATAAATGATAGTGCGAGTGACATAGTGCGAGTGCTGCTGTTATGCGTATGATTTTGTTCAATTGGAGGGATTGTGAGCAGGTGACAGATAACAGTGAGCAGGTGATAGATAGCTGTAGGCAGGCAGCCCCATCCACCCACTGAGGACAGTTGGAAATATTCTGCAGCAGAGGGGAAAATAATCATGGCACCTGGAAACTGATCTCGCTCCAATTACTGCCAGCTATAAATATCCAGTTTATCGAGCTCGGGTCTTTACCAGCAAAGGTGCAAATGGGATTTCTGCGCGGGGGGATGGAAACGGGGAGGTGTGAGCTGCGTCTGAAGAAGGGCTTCCTGTAATGAAACAATACATTGTCACTCAGAAACCCAGAGCAGACTCGTCATTACCCACATATCTCTGACACAACATATTGTTACTCTATATTTAGCATTATGTACGGTAACGTGGCACAGACTTTATTAAAGTAACCCAGCCTTTCTGTGAGATTCAATGGCAATGCTGACACAGAGTATACTGTAGCATGATGACGCGTGGGATCACATGTGTGTATGTATGAGATGGAAAACAGGAGGTGACTCTATGGTAAAATATTTTATAGATACAATAAATATATTAATAATAATTAAAATATAAATAATATTGCTTCATTAATGCACATATATCACACCCAGACCCTTCTGGGTCTGGGTGTGATATTACTTTATGAATACAGTACATATATCTTTATCATTTTTTCTATGATCTTTGTGTGCTGGTATTGATTTCAATTTGGAATGTTAAACCTGTAAATACTATTTTTGCTGCCTTGCACAGACTGGCCCTCAGCAGAGTTGCCAGGTGGCTTCTCCAAAAATACTGGACACAATGGTGAAAAGTGTAATGCCCTTGAGACACACACCTCTCTGCTCCATGCTGTTTCCTCCTCTCCTTGGTCCCAGACTCCTGACACCACCTGCTTGACTGCTGCTGGGTAATGCAGCCAATCAAGATACAGGAAGCTGCCCAGCCCCCTACAACAGACCTGCTCTCTACCTGCTCATGGGAAATTCAGTGGCCCCCCAAGCCTGTCAGGTCACTGTGTCCAGAGAGGTAATACCGAACACATACATGCATGTGTAGTATTACCTCACATGATATACTGGACAGATTGTCCAAATACAGGACAGTCCGGTTCAATACTGGACACCTGGTAACCCTAGCCCTCAGGGCCCTCCTTTTTGAGTGAGTGCTGCCATTTTGTTTGTATGTATGTACAGTAGTATGTGTATATATATACAGTGGTCGACAAATCACCAAAAAATCTACTCGCCGCCTAGTACCACACGTGTGTTGCTTGGGCCAATAGGAGCTCGCCACGATGTTAAATCCACTCGCCCGGGGCGTGCAAATGTATAGATTTGTCGAACACTGTATATATATAT
>WSYH01007424.1:0-33143 GCA_036426205.1 Ascaphus truei | reverse complement strand
TTTATTAGGGGTCCTACTAGATCCATAGCAATCCGGTCAAATGGTACATCTATTATGGGAAGGGGTACCAATGGGCTACGATACGCTTTGAACGGGGCGGTGATCTGACATTCTGGGCGTGAGGAGCAATAATTTGTAATTTCTGCCAGAACCCCAGGCCAATAGAAGCTTCGGAGAACCTTTTCTTTTGTCTTTTCCACCCCTAGGTGCCCCCCAATGGGTGACTATGTGTGAGGTGTAATACTACATTACGGAATGTCCGTGGTACCAACAATTGTTTAGTTATTTCTTTAAAGATTTCCTTTTATCAACCCGATATACTAGGTCATTCTCTACCTCGAAGTAGGGGTAGGCAAGTGACCTATCTGGTTGGCCCGGAGTACTATTCTGGTCCCGTATATTCCCCATTGCTTCCGCTAATGTGGGGTCTTCCCACTGGGCTTTCTTAAAACTCCCAGGACTGACCTCTAGGTCAGCGAAGGTCTTATCCTGTTCTGGGGGGGTAAGCGCCTGTTCAACATCTTGATTTGGGGTATTCCCTACCAAGGTGGCCATGGGAAAGGGGATTTTACGGCACTCTTCCTCTTTCCCCTTTTTATTTGGGCCCTCGTCAACCTCCATTTCTTAAAAAGGGAAAGGTTTTGTTTCTTCTGTTACTTCTTTATGGTCCGCTATTGAACTCTGGGCGCTATTCTGAGAGGAGGACCACATTTTTAGAAAATGGGGAAAGTCGGTCCCTATTAACACATCATGTGCCAGTTTGGGTACTATACCCACTTTGAAATCTAAAGAACCAAACTCTGTTTCAATAAGAACATCAACAGTGGAATATTCGTGATTATCCCCATATATACAACAAATTGCCACTCTTTGTGAACTGTTTACCTGTTTTTTCCCAATAGGCAACAGGTATTCGGACACTAGTATAACCATACTCCCAGAGTCAAGTAGTGCCCGAACCCTCGTACCATTTACCTTTACAAATGCCCAGAGATGGTTATTCAAGGGGTCCTCTGGGCAAGGGCAAATACATTGAGACCACAACGAATAAGGTTCAACGCTGTTGCATTGCATTGGTTCAGTATTTAGTGGGAAAACTTTCGCAGTGTTGCCCCTCTCATAATAATTTACACATTTAGGTACATAGTCTGTGTCCCACTTAGAGCCCTTTTTCGGCTCTCCATGTTGGCTGTTTCCCTTAGTATGCGAGCTACTGTTGCTGGTGCTGTGTGAAAGCGGTCGTCGCTCTTCAGCCCCCCTTAACCCTGGTACCCTTTTACCGTCTGTGGAAGAGTCCTGGAACCTTGGGTAGTGGGGATGCTCCATGACTGTGGGTTGCAGGTGCTCTTCTGCTGCATTGTTCCTTTCTACGAGGGCCACCAGCTCATCTGCATTGTGGGGGTCACTCTGACTGACCCAACGGCGTAGGGCAGAGGGAAGTTTCCTCAAGAACTGGTCCATGACCAACCGTTCCACGATGTGGCTTGCTGAGTTGATCTCGGGTTGTAGCCACTTCCGAGCGAGGTGGATGAGGTCATACATCTGGGATCGGGTGGCTTTATCCAACGTGAAGGACCATGCGTGGAACCTTTGGGCTCGAACAGCCGTGTTACGCCGAGGCGGACGAGGATCTCGAACTTCAATTTTGTATAGACGTTAGCTTCGGCTGGCTCTAGATCAAAGTAAGCCTTCTGGGGTTCGCCGCTTAAGAAGGGTGCGAGTAGACTGGCCCACTCAGCTTCTGGCCAACCCTCTCTCTGTGCCGTGCGTTCAAAAGTGAGAAGATAGGTTTCAACATCATCCGAGGGCCCCATCTTCTGAAGGTAGTGGCTTGCCCTGGTCATTTTCGGGACTGGGCCTGCCTCTGCCAGTGGAGTCTTAATGATCTGCCTCTCTCAGGACCTCGAGTTCCTGCCCTAAGCCCTGGGCGAACCGTTGTTGCTCCTCTCTCAGCAAGCGGTTTATTTCTTGCTGGGTTGCATTCACGTTTTGCAGAGCTGCATTCGCCTCTTGCAGGGCTGCATTCGTCTGTTGCTGGTTTGCATTAGTCTCTTGCTGGGCTATTAACAGCTGTTGCTGGGTTTCATTCGAGTCTTTCTGGACAGCGACATTGCGTACCAGCGCACTCACCACGTCTTCCATCTGTTTGGAAAAAAAAACTTTTTTTTTTTTAATGTTCTTTTTTTTAATGTTCTTTTACCCGTAGACCTTTTAGTGTTCTGCCCGCATTCTCCACCATATGTGACAAACGTCTTACGCCGGGGCTCCGCCGTCTGTCCGGGACTGTTAGAACATGGTCTTTTAGGGTAGGTTAAATGACGAGGCGTAACGTGCTGTTCTTTTAACCAGGTTACTGACTAGTTTTTTCAGTCCCAGGCACAAAGAAACACAAGCAAAACAAAAGCCTGCTCACCTGAGCAATAACTTAACTGAGGTTTTTCCTGACTAGGATTGGGGCGGCTTATCCGCTTCCAATAAACAAAAATAAGGAACTTTGCAATTTGATAAAGGTACAAAATGATTTAACCTGTTTGGGGAGAGGCTTTTCCCCTCTCTGCTTCCAGCAGCCTTCCTGCCTCCAGTCTCTTGGGGAGAGGGAAGAGGAACCAGGAAATCAGCCTTAAATACCTGATTTCTAACTAGCAGGACAGGTGACAGAAATCAGGCAGCAGACAAACTCTGGTCTGGATCCCTCATCCCTCAGTTCCAGCACTTGCCAAACTGTGGTATGAAGTGCATGCATTCTGAGGCTGCACTTTTCAGCCTAAACAGGATAGAGACTGTTCAGTATCCTGTGAGCCCTATATATGGAATTTATTACCATACCCTGGTTTCTGTCACAATATATATATATATATATATAACCACAGCCACCCGGTCACGCACGACCGTACCTTACAACGCCCTTTGTGTCCCACACTTGAAACACAGTCCCCAAAGTACCTAGGGCCCTTGGGCACCCAACCACCCTGGTGTTCACAAGAAGCCACCCACCCCAGTGTGTGAGACAGTGCTGCCCCACTAAGGTGTATAGTTGGTGCACTTGATGAGGTGAGGTACCTGCCGGCTGGTCCCACACCCGGTAACGTCACAGCAGAAGAAAGGATCCACTGATCCAGCAACGGTTGTGGTCAGCGATGAGTCCGCCTCCGCATTGGGTGGTATCCAGCTGGTGGGTCCCACACTGCAGACAGTCTCTTATAGGTAGCTTCTGGTCTGGTCCCAGACCAACGTAAGCCAGGATGCAGCTGCGTCCTGGCTGTGTCCCTATGCTGGTTCTACAGGGACAGTATCCTTAACTGATGGGCCTGTCCCTGCAGCAACCACAAGCTGTAGTGAGTTGGGGTCTAAGGGGGTCTCTGGCCTAGTGCAGGGGTCACTGATTCCCTACACACGCACACCCTACCCTTCTGGTGTCCCAGCTCTGACTGGCGTGGCTGCAGCTCGCAAAATGTATCTATATCCTCCTGAAGGGGAAGCTGTAGCCCTATTGACTGTTGCACGGCATGTCACTGCAGCCCCTGGGGCTGCTGGGAGTTGTAGTTCCCCATGCGGAGCCTATTCCCTAATGGCTGCCGTTACTGCTGCTCTGCGCATGCGCAGGCAATCCAAGATGGCGACCCCGCTAATCGGGTGCGCCGTGAAGCTCCCGGCGACCGGATCACCTCTCCAGCCACCACCGCAACCTCCCTGACTGCTGCAAGGTCCCCCGTTGTAGCGGAGGTAAGCGAGGGGACTGGGGAACCTCGGAACTGGGGGAAAGACCCTGCTATACTTAGTTAGATACATCTTTTTGTCTCTTTCTTTCTATTTTCTATTGTCCTAATATATCAACTGTCACACATTATTAATCTTGTTTAGCATATGTGCAAACAAAAAGATTGGTCAAATAAAATTACATACACATATAGGCGTTCTACTTGAACTCACTATATAGCATAGCAAACTGTTTCCTGGCCCCTTTGACAGTGAATGGGTTAAAGATTACATGTTGCCTGTGCAGTATTTTGTTTTATCTGTCCGTGGTCTACATTCTTACTTAAGCCCCAAATAAATATTTGTTCTCTCCTCTTTACAGTTATGTTATTGAGTTTCTGATAGAATAACCTTAGTAGAGTTAGAACAGATCCTTGGTACTACCTTAAAAATCTAAGATTTGTCAAATAATTTTTCTGGATCCAGCTACACCGATTGATTACCTAGTCCAGAAATCCATGGCTTTAGTAAGTTAAAAAAAAAACATTCTTCTCAGAGCTCACGAAGGCCCAAATTTACTTAGCACCCTAAAAAGATTGCAAGTGAAGAGACCATAAGATGTCTTCTGGCGTCAGAGAGTGTTTTGTGGCATAGCGTTGCTTAGTAAACATAGGCCAGGCTCTCCATGATGAACTCTAACAATCACATCACAAGTCTAACAACTAAATCCCCTTATGCCTCCAATTCAGGTCCTTTTAAGCTATACTCTGAATTCATCCAAATGTTTTCTGATCATTAGGTAACTCAAGCATCCTTTTCCTTTCTGTCACTTTTACTGGCTGTGTATATTGCTGTTATGGTAATATATTGCTTTGCTATGTTCCATAAAATAACGTTGAGGTGAGATTTTCTGTAAAATTCTATCTTTAGCTTTCCCATCTTCCTGCTGCTGTAGGTGACATAAGAATTACAACCATTATTGTTGTCAAGCTCAATAAAACCACTCCAAGTGGCTCAGAGAGATAATTTGTCAGAGCCTCTAGTGCCATATTGAGATATAACATGTCATATTTGTTCTGTGCTGAGGAGGCCACAGAGAGAGTTAACTACACTAGTTTGGGAATTTTCACAATCTTAAGTGTAGCCCCATTTCTTATGCCTAAGGGAAACTACGCATGCTGCTATACCTGTTTGCTCAAAGGAGGCCTAAGGCCGAGCTCACACTGCCTGCTACGGCAGTGCGCTTCCATGCACTGTCATCTATTGCACTTAGCCTCCCAACATACCACTTAGATTGTAAGCTCTCTGGGCAGGGGTTTCCTTTCCTATTGTCTGACTTTGCTGTGCTTATTGTATTATTATAACTCCCAGTGCTGTATTGTCTTTGTAAAGCGCTGAGTACACTGTTAGCACTATGTAAATAAAGTTATACATACATACATACATACATCCCCTTTGTGATAGACTGAGCGGCCTCTCACTCAGCCAGGAAACACGGGGGGAGGAGATTTTAATGGCATTGGAGACAACAAGGAGAGGAGGAGACAGATGAGATGAGTAGGAGAGGAGGTAGTATGCCTAGAGGAGCAGACACAGGAGCAGGTGAATAGAAACGGAGAAAAGTGCGCAGCAAAAATAAATTCAGGGATAAAAATAAAAAAGCAACTAGTGCAATGTGACAGGCTCAAATAATGAGATCCCAAATACCCAAAGCAGAAGATGTGAAGTATACCCATATAGCAAGTGCACAGTGACATGTACAAAACCTTATAGGTGGAAAGAGAACGTCTGCAGTTGTTAATTACCGTATTTCCTCGATTCTAAGATGCACTTTTTTTCCCTTTTTCACGTGGCTGAAATAGGGACTGCGTCCTAGAATCGATGTACTGAAAAAAACACACACAAAAAAACAGCCAGGGGGCGCTGCTGAAGCCACAGCAGCTTTCAGCGTTTGCCCTGCGTCTCTGCCACCCCCCCCGCCCCCACACAGAAGGAGCAGTGTGTCCCGCTGCATGCCCAGCACTCTGCCACAACCCCCCCCCCCCCCTCCCTGCAAGTGGACCCGATACCCCCAAAGGAGCATGTATGATCGGCTGGCATGTTCCCGCTCCCAACAAAAACATATCTTGCTCTCACAGTGCCGGTCCCAAAGGTCAGTTGTTATGTACGGCTTTGCATGCCCCGTGCATTTACCCCTCCCCCACCCCCTTGATTGACTAGGATTACCACCAAGCCTCCCACCACAGTAGGAGATTGAGTCAGCAGTGGTGTTGGCTGCATGCCCCCCCAAAAGACCCTCTGTCTGCCTCTTGCTACTCACAGCTGTGCTGCCGGCACCAACAGTCCTCCTCCCCCTTGCCTCCAAGTGCTGGTCCCCAAAGGAGCAGTGTATGTTCGGTCGCCGCTGCAAATATAAGCACACAAGCCCCCCTCCTCCCACCCGCTCTGCTTGTGGATTGCGTCCACACAGGGAGAGATCTTCAGCAGTGTTGGGCTTGTGATGACCCACCACGTTCCTCTGTCTGCCCTGCTACTCAAGCTGTGCTGCCGGCAAAAAAACAAAAAGTACAATCCACCTCCACCAAAAACAGGCCCCGGTCCTATCTCTTCTCTGTGTGTTTTTCTTCGCTTTCAGTGTAATGTTTGTGTCCTCTCTGTGTCTCTCTGTTGTGGTATGTGTCTCTCGTGTGTTGTGTGATGTGTGTGTGTGTGTTTGTGTGACCTTTCACTAGAAAGTCAAAAAATCACCCCCTTCACCATCCAATCTCTCTCCCCACTTCTCTCTCCATTCTCTCCCCCCATTCTCTCCTCCCCCCATTCCCCATCTCGTCCCCCACTCCCCGCCCCCTCATCTTCTCTCGTCCCACCCCCTCTCTCTCTCCTCTCCCCTCTCTCTCCTCCTCTCTCCCCCCTCTCCTCTTTCTCCCCCTCTCTCTCCTCTCTCCGTCTCCTCTTATGCTCGCCCTTCTCCCCTCCTTCTTTCTCCCACCCTCTCCGTCTTCATCTCCACCCCCAATCGTCTCTCCTCTCTGCCCCCTCTCGTGGCTTTCCTCTCCCCACCTCTCTCTCTGTCTCTGCGGCTCCTCCCCCATCTCTCCTTCATCGCTCTCCCCCTCGTCCTCTCTTCAATCCTCTCCACCCCGCCCTCTGCTCTCCATCCTCTGCACGGCCACCCTCTCGTCTCGTCCTCTCCCCCGTCTGTCGTCATCTCCCAGCTCCATGCCCTCGCCCTCTCTCTGGGGGCTCTCTTGCCCCCCTCTCTCTGCACTCTTGTGCGTACCCCGCCCGCTCATCTCTTCCCCGCCCTACCTGTCTCTCCGTCTTCGGCCCCTCTTTTCTCCGTCTTCGTCATCTTGTGGTCTGTCCCACCCTCTTTTCTCTCTCGTGCTCGCTTCTCCCCGTCGGCTGCCGGTTCGCTCGCCCCCCGCGGGCTCTCGTTCGCGCGCCCCCCCTCTCTTCCTCTGGCCCAAAAACCCACTCGGAAAAAGCTCTTCGGCCCCACACAATCAAAAGCATCTTCTGTCCTCTCTCTCTCTCTTGTCCCTCCCTCCAACCCTCCCGCTCTCTCTTTGTCCCTCCAACCCGGCCCTCTCCCTCCTCTTTCCTCCAACCCTCGCCTCTCTCTCTTCCCCCAACTCTCTTCTCCTCGCTTCCCCCAACTCTCTCTCTCTTTTCTCTCCTCTCTCTCTCTCGTCCTCTCATCGTCCTCTTATCTCTCTATCGTTCTCGGTCTCAGCTCATGTCTCTTCTCTCTCTCTTTCTCTCTCTTCTTCTCGTCCTCGTCCTGGTCTCTCTCATTCTCTCTCTTCTCTCGTCGTTTGCGTCTCAAACTTCTCGTGACTTGGGGAGCGGTCTCGCGAGAAGTTCGGTGGGAACTACTCCTGTCTCTCTCGGTGCCTCGGGGTCCTCTTCTCTCTCGAGCCTTCTCTCTCTCTCTCTGCGCTCATCTCTCATGCTCTCGAATCATCATTCGATTGGACAGGCTGCCGGACGAGTTCGGATCCGGGTCTCTCATCTTCTGCATCTCTTCTCTCTCTTCTCTCTCTCCCGAAAAAAATTCTGCACATTTAATATAGTGGGGGGTTTTTTCCCCAATTTTTTTTTATTAAATCAAGGGTGCGTCTTAGAATCGATGAAATAGGGTAGTGGTGGCTCAGCACCACTCAAATGCTAGAGGAAAAAGAAGACAAATAACAGCGCACAACGCTCATAGTGAAGTAAAATCTAATATAATACAATTGTCATAAAAAGGGTAAGTATTCTGCATACATCAGAGTAGTTCTTTTAATCATTTAATGTTACAAGACATGGGTTACCACTGGAACAGACGAGATGGATGTCCGACGTCGTTTGGTCTGTCTTGGAACGTGACTGGTACTCGGGAACAGGACTGGGACTCGGGAATAGGATTGGGACTCGGGAACAGGGAAACAGCAAATACAGGAACCTACAGGGGCTGGAGGAACCAGTATAAACAGGCAAGGGCGGAACAGAAAAGGGAGGTTTATATAGGTCTGGCTGGAGGCATGGGACAGGTGCACAGGTGTCAGGTTTAAGAGCCTGGAATGTTCTTTGAGAGAGCTAGCAGAGTAGCAGCAGTCCCGGTGGATGAGCATGGGTACTGCAGGCTAGAACACAGATAGATTTTACCAGATGGGAGTCCGGGAAAGAACGAGACAGCACACAGCCAAGGAAATCCAGAAATACTGTATTCAAATTAGCATGGCACCACATCCAACGTTTCGGTCATCAAAGAGTGACCTTCCTCAAATATACGTGCAGGCGGTGCTCGGTTATCCACCGGGACCCGTTCTGGGAGTAGCGTTCGATAGTGAATCCGCTGTAACGTAAGTCCCATGTTAATCAGTGGCGGTGAGCGTTGGATAACGCATTCTATATATATATATATATATATATATATATATATAAAAGACTGCGCTCCTTAGGTGTATACTGGCACTTCTATATATAAAAAATAGGTATGTTAAGTTTAAGTAAACAATAAGGAAATGGCATGAGACTAATGATAAATATTAATGTAATGGCTGATTGACTCACACTAATAAAAACACACACAATGTGATGATTAATAAATGCTATATGTGCTGATGGTTAAAAGCTGCTGATAAAGATGCTATACAGTACCAATACATCAATAAAATTACTGTAAATAAGCACTGAGTGTCATGAAGGTTCTATTACTACACAAATGGATACCCTCCTGGAATAATACTGTGAAACTATAAAAAATGTATGAAAAAAATGAAAAAATGAAAAAAATATATATATATATGAAAATAAAAATATGAAATAGAAAAATGGAAAAATAAAAATGATAAAAAATCAACCAAACCAAGGGTCCATATATTAGGATCTGGCTGCTCTCCGCAAGGACCAACGACCCAGAAATCTGCGAACAACAAGAAAAGAAAGTGCCCGATCCTAGTGCAGATTTCTTTTTTCATATATCCCCAGTGTTTTTTTTCTTACACTTTTGTGTGCATCAGGCATCATTTGTTTTAAACAGGGGCTGGGATGAGATGCAAAGCCATTAGACCTACTCACATACATGTTTCAACCTTGATGGGTATCATCAGTGTGAGGCTGGTCTTAATGGCAAAGCAGGGACGTCCCTGAGGAAGGTCACTCTTTGATGACCGAAACGTAAGATGTGGTGCCATGCTAATTTGAATACCATATTTCTGAATTTCCTTGGCTGTGTGCTGTCTCGTTCTTTTCCGGACTCCCATCTGGTAAAATCTATCTGTGTTTATGTGCATAAGGGACAAGCATCAGCATATGTTTTGTTTACAGTGTGCCAACTGAGTTTCATTTTTTTCATATATATATATATATAGTTAAGTTATAGTGCTCATTTGCATGTCATTTCCCAGAATCCCTTGCTGCAGTGGAAGTGCTGTGTGCTGGGTGATAATGGTGAAAGGCGGGGTTGCAGACCTGCCTAAGACATGCAAATAAGCATACAGTTGTATTTCCATTTGCTATATATATATATACAATTATAAACCTGTCTGATTATAAACTCTGAAAACCTGAGATCTCTGTTCTCTCCAAGGGGCTAACATTCCGACCCACCACCAAACTGGACCCAATCCAATTATACTCAGACCTAGAAGAGTTCTTCAGGAGACTACGACTGAAAGAATATTTCCACAAAAGAGTGCACTCCCATAATGACGGAGTACAGCAACAAGAACACCTATTTCACACTACCAACAGGACACAATGTCAAACTAGACAGCTACAGACAGAGCTTCAAATCACGAGTTTCCTCACTAGCATCAGCACAGCAGAAAAAAACAATGTACAACCTATCCCCCATGGAGAGATCTGCAATCAAGGAACTCTGAAACAACCACAATATCACCATCAAACCATATATTACATAGTTACATAGTAGATAAGGTTGAAAAAAGATGTACGTCTATCAAGTTCAACCTATGCTAAATTTAGACAACAGATACTTTATCCTATCTCTATACTTACTTATTGATCCAGAGGAAGGCAAACAAAAAACCTCATTAAGGGGAAAAATAAATTCCTTCCTGACTCCAAGAATTGCCAATTGGATCAACATCCTTCCCTTGTTTACTTATTTGGTATATCCCTGTATACCTTTCCTTTCTAAAAAGATGTCCAACTATTTTTTTAACAAATCTATTGTATCTGCCATCACAGTCTCCTTTGGTAATGAATTCCACATTTTAACTGCCCTTACTGTAAATAACCCTTTCCTTTGTTGCTGGTGAAATCTCCTTTCCTCCAACGTTAATGGATCATCCCAAGTCCTTTGTACTGTCCTTGGGATGAATAGTTATTTTGAAAGCTCCTTGTATTGTCCCCGAATATATTTGCATATAGTTATCATATTCCTTCTTAGACGCCTCTTTTCTAATGTAAATAAATCTAATTTAGCTAGCCTCTCCTCATAAGTTAGATTGTCCATCCCCTTTATTAATTTGGTGGCTCTTTTCTGTACTCTCTCTAGTTCCATAATGTCTTTTCTTAGGATTGGTGCCCAAAATTGTACTCCATATTCAAGGTGTGGTCTTACTAATGCTTTGTAAAGGAGCATTTTTAACATACGTTTTAACATATAAATATACGTTTTAACATATAAACATACTCCACCTCCCCTTCTATTTGTTTGATCCTACCGAAAAAAGGGAATAACCCTCTAAATTAACTGTCCAGTCATGAGTTTCATCCCACCATGTTTCAGTAATGCCTATGATATCATACTGCTCCCTTGCAGCTATTAATTCAAGCTCCCCATTTTATCTGTCAGGCTTCTTGCATTAGCAAGCATGCATTTAATTTGTTTTTCAGCCTGTACTATGATCTTATCTGCTCCTTCCTTTCTGCGCCCACTTGGTTTAATCTTTAGAAGTTTTCTAGTATTATCTGTATTTACAATGGGTGTCTCACTGCTTGTCAAACTTGCACATGCCCCCATTCTACCTCCATACCCCCTTGTATCCTCCTCTATTCTATTTAGTTCATTATCTGTTTCATTCCCCTCCCCCCTCCATCCTAGTTTAAAATCTCCTCCAACCTTTTTAACATTCTTCCCCCTAGCACGGAAGATCCCTCTTCATTGAGGTGCAATCCGTCCCTAGATTATAGATGGCACCTCTCAGAAAAGGAGTCACAGTGCCCTAAAAACCCAAACCCCTCCTTCATGCACCACTTTCTTAGACATGCATTAACCTCCCTAATCTCTTACTGTCTCCCTGTGGTAGCGCATGGCACTGGTAGTATTTCAGAAAATACCACCTCTGAGGTCCTTGCCTTAAGCTTTTGGCCTAGATCCCTGTAATCAGTTTTTATGACCCTCCATCTTTCTCTAACTTTGTCATTGGTGCCAACATGTACCAATATCGCCGGGTCAATCCCAGCCCCTTCAACAATCTGTCTACCCGATCCGCAATGTGCCGAACCTGAGCACCGGGAGACAACAAACTGTTCGGTTCATTCGGTCATGGCAACAGATTGCCCTATCTACCTTCCTAATAAGGGAGTCCCCTACCACCACCACAATATTTCTTTGTATCTGAGCATCCTGAGTCCCCTCTGTGCTGGACCAGCACATAAAGGAGGTGCAGTGGTGCTTATGAACACAAATAAATACATAGAAGAAGGAAACAGACAACTCACAGACAACAGCTACTAAAAGAAACTCACTCATGATCCAACCCAGGAATATACAAAGCAACTCATGAATCTAATCAAGTAATTCCCTAACCACCTGCATCCACAATTGAAGAAACGTATAGCTGACAACCCAGGAGTTGGGATCTTCTACATGCTGCCCAAATCCAAAAACCAGGAAACCCCGGCAGACCTTTTATAACAGGTATGAGATACACTCACTGAAAAAATATCAGGCTTAGTGGAGAATATCCTCAAATCGTTAGTCAGAAGCGCCAACAGCTTCATACAAGATACCACAGATTTTCTCAATAACCTTAACAACATCAACCAACTACCATCCAACACACTGCTAGTTACATGGATGTAGAATCCCTTTACAGCAACATCCCCCACAAGCATGGTATTGAGGCATGCTTGCAATTCCTTACAATATCTCCCCTGGATCAGAAATACAGCGCTGATGTAATTACCAAACTGATAGAATACATCCTCAAACACAACTACTTCAGCTTCAACAAGGAAATGTACCTACAACTAATGGGTACTGCAATGGGAACCAAGATGGCACCACAATATGCCAATCTTTTCATGGCAAATCTTGAACAAAGATTCCTAACTACATGCACCCATAAACCCTGTGGCTTCAAAACAAGCCCAAATCGTCACCCCTCAACAACTGTGCTTGACAGTTGGTATGAGGTGTTTGTGCTGATATGCTGTGTTTGGTTTTCACCAAATGTGGCGCTGTTCATTATGGCCAAACATCTCCACTTTAGTCTCGTCTGTCTAAAGGACATTGTTCCAGAAGTCTTGTGGTTTGTTCAGATGCAACTTTGCAAATCTAAGCTGTGCTGCCATGTTCTTTTTAGAGTGAAGAGGCTTTCTCCTCTCAACCCTTCCAAACAAACCATACTTGTTCAGTCTTTTTCTAATTGTACTGTCATGAACTTTAACATTTAACATATTAACTGAGGCCTGTAGAGTCTGAGATGTAACTCTTGTTTTTTTTGCAATTTCTCTGAACATTGCATGGTCTGACCTTGGGTGAATTTGCAGGGACATCCATTCCTGGGAAGGTTGGCAACTGTCTTGAATCTTTCTCACTGTAGAATGATGGACTTTAAATTGTTTGGAGATGGCCTTATAACCCTTCCCAGATTGATGGGCAGCAACAATTGCTTCTCTAAGATCATTGCTGATGTCTTTCCTCCTTGGCATTGGTTTAACACACACCTGAATGCTTCAGACCAGCAAACTGTAAAACCTTGGCTTTTATAGAGGTGATCACACTTGCTGACGATCAATTAATCAAGGGCATTTGATTAGCAGCACCTGTCTGCTACTTAGAATCTTAATTCCTATGGAAGCAGTAAGGGTGTACTTAGTTTTTCACACATAGCTTCTCCATTTTGGCTTTATTTTTGTTAAATAACTCATGACACGGTGTAATATGTCATGTGTTGTTGTTCATCTGAAGTTGTATTTACCTAATTTTACGACCTGCTAAGGAACAGATGATTGTTATTATGTCCTGATATGTAAAACCATAGAATTCAAAGAGGGTGTACTTTCTTTTTCACACAACTGTATGTATGTAAGTGTCAAAAGGAGTTTAAATTGAATTAAAAAGTATTTATTGAGTAGTTAACACATGGGTAAGAGAGAAGCAGGTTCGAGACACCCCTCTAACGCGTTTCGTGCTGCAAAAGCACTTTGTCAAAGAGAGTAACCTCTCTAACCCTGTTACTGCTGGACACAGCAGCTATAATACGTTTGATAACCAGGCAGGGAATCTACCCTGTCACATGCATCTATGAACATCTTCTGGATATATGCAAACATGTAACAAAAAGATACTAATCCCATATTTTAAACTGACTGGGGGGTACCTAGTAAATTGACGGAGCAATGTTAAGTGAAAAGGGAAAACCAAGTTATTGTGTTTTAAATGCAAATGTGAAGTTAACTTTGTTAGCAACAAGAAACTTTATATTTAGTTACTGACATGCATTCTAAGAGCTCTAATAAAAAAATACATCTACAGTATTGTGAGTGGAAAATTGTAACCAGTGTATTGTAAGTAGCTTCATCTAAAATACATGGAATATATGTTTCCTTCTTGGCACTGAATCAGTGACATCATTTTATTTGTTGAACACTGGAATTCTGCCAGACTCTTATGTCACTTATTAATGTACACTTTGGGTTTCCTGGAACAGATTCCTAGCGGTCATAAATGCTGTGTTTTCAGTTTTTTACAAGGGATAGAAAATAGACTTTTGCAAAATAATTTTTCTCCAAAGAGAAATTATACATAAAAAATACAACTATTCTTATATTAAAAGAAGAAGAAAAAAGGCACCTATCTTTCATTACAGTATGTTCCTTTGAAACAATCATTGGCCACAAAGGAGCCTGGTGAACTGATCTTATTTGAGTGCTGACATTCAATATTGTTGATATCAACTCATATACAGTATTTTGTTTGTTGGCCAGTAACTCACAACAGAATGCAGATGCCAGAACTGTTTTAAAATACAAAGACATGTAATTTCACAGACAATCTGAACCAATAAATACAAAACATTGAAGAATCATACTCAATTGTTTCACATGTTACAGGAAATGGAATGGCATGATGACTTCAATAAAATGTAGGTAAAATACTGTATTAAGAATTACATTATTTGCAATGTGTCTTATTCTGTTTTAATCCATACCGTACCTGGATTATATATTAGTCAGGTGTTATAGATGCAGAAATAGAATATTTTCTCTGGGACCAATATGATAATCATAATTTCATTCTAAACCATAAAATTGCAATAACCATTTATTCTGAGTAAAACAGTTTTGCACTATGTCTTCTACTTTCCAATTTTTGGGGTAACTTTGCAGGACAGCATCAATCGCACAAACCTTACAGCAAAATGTTTTCTTTGCAACGCTGGAAAATCACTGACACTTGAGTGTTTCAGCTACAGTATATCTTTCTTGGAAACACTACTGTAGTTCTTTTAACCTTATTACACTATTTGTATTTTTTCTGTTTATTCCTATGTATACCTTGGGAGAATTTGCACCCTGGTACATGTTTCTTAAGCCATACTATGCCCCAATTATATATTATATTTGGTCCAAAGCAACGGTCATAGTTGCAGAAATAGAACATTTTCTCTTGGACCAAAATGATAACCATAATTTCATTGTAAACCATAGAAGTGCAATACAGGGTAGCCGATACAACTAAAATGTTGTGTAGAATGTAACAATTTATTAGGCTTCTATATAGTAAATGCAGCCATGTTTAAAACATATACAGAATGTGGTTGCCTTTGTTTCTTTGGAAATAGTACAAAGCTATTTCCTCTGGGAATTTTGAATAGGGAAGGTTTGACAATCAAAATGTTCTTCTTCCTCCCCTGATTCCAGCTTGTCCTTATCTTAGAGCTAATAAAGGGACAACAGAGAGGTAGGCTTAAGCTGTGCACATCTCTGTTCAGCACGGATACATCAATCTCGGTTAAATGTGAGTTAATATAGACTTCCTTATCCTATGTAGTTAACTACAGTATACTGTTTAAGCCCATGCTTTCATGACACACGCTGGCAGTGCTGTTGGGAGGTACTGTAGAGAGGACAAACTAAGCTACAAAGAGTTGGTAGTTTATTTGCATTTTTGTGCTATTTCTTGCAATATCTGCTTGTGTTGTCTTGTCATATTTGTGGTCTGTTTGTGTGGGTGCTTTCGTGCTTGATACTGTATATTCTGCCTTAAAGGAGCAATTTCATGCCATTTTTCTATCTTAGTTTTTAATGCAGGATTCAAGCAGGGGGTCACTGGATAATATATTGTTCTGGGTCAAAGCACATTCCAGGCAGTAGAAATCGAATTTGATAGGAACCCTTAAATTAAGTTGGGATAGAGGTGAATGAAGTTGGGATAATAGGCGAATAAAGATGGGATTGAGAGCATTTAGAAAAAACAAGACAATTTTTCAGGGAACCTACCTCTGTGCCTCAGAGGACAGTTTTCAACCAATGGATTCTGTCTTTGCTCATACTGTAGTGCCCATGGTTATTCTATCACAAACCAGTGGCAATCGCCAAAAGTCCCAGGTACACCCAGGTACATGATGGATACATGCCTTAAACTTGCCTTAAACTAGAGCCAGCATTTCTGCATTGATTAATGGCCCATCAGATTAACAGCGGGGGTCCCTGGCAGTCCCATTCAAACTGAATGGGACTGCCAGGGACCCCTGCTGTGTTAATCCTATGGGTCATTAGTCAATGCAGAAATGCCGTAAATTTGCCTTAAACTAGCCAGGTTACACCCAGCATGTACCCAGAATGTAACCGGGCTAGTTTAAGGCATGCTTTGGAATATGGTCTCGTCTGTATATGGACCCTGAATGCGGAGATATTTCAGAAGCTTCGGACATCTCAAAGAAGTATGGATAGACGTATGCTGGGCATTACCCGAAGAGACAGGAAAGAGAATAAATGGTTTTGGAAACAGACAAAAGACTGTGACTCATCACAAGGGTGATGAAATTTAGGTTAAAGACAGTTGACCGGACTTACAAGAAGAAATGATCATTGTTGACACATATACAGTAATACTAGACTACATTCCAAGGGATATAAAAAAAAAAACAAGGTGATGACCAAAAGTAAAATGGGAGGATGAAATCAGAAAATGTGTTGGAGCCACATGGAGAGGCTTACAAATGCAGTACCTGTAAGATCATTGTAGAGATCTTCATTCAGCAGTGGATAGGGCTTAAGATAATGATGATGATGATACAGTATGTGGCCAGCAATTTGTTATCTAATGGGTTAATCAGTCAAGCCAAGGGAATCACTCCACCTAGTGGAAGAGGCTGTCATATAGGTTATAAATATCATTGTCCGTGTCAAGTGCCTTTAGAAAAAACCAAGGAGGCGAACTGGGAGGCAGTAGTACCTGAGCACAAGTGCCTCAAGGCAGTTAGGCTGTGGGATAACCTGCTTACAAAACATGGGGTGTGGGGGGTTGGAAGGAGGTTGACCAGTAGGCTTCCTTAGCTAAAGTTCTATATTTTTCACATGTATTTGTTGCTGGTATTTAAAAAAAATTAAAACAAGGTTGTAACATAACTTGATTCCATTGCTTAAGAACTGCAAAGTTCTCCCCCTTACCTTCAAGGCTTTTCACTAATCTGCTCTTCTCCAAATAGTCAGCTTTTTTCTCTTATTATAACCCTGCTCATCACCTGCGCTCTATCCATAGCTGTCTCCTTTCCACCTCTTTCACTTCTACTGCTCTCACTGCCTTAAACCTTTTTCCCTCATGATCCCTTTATAACAGTGCTCATCTCAGATCAGGAAGCAGACCCGCAGGGCTAAGGTAGGGGTATATAATCACTGAACAGAGTCAGGGGACAGAGTCCTGTTTAGAGTAATTGTAGTTGAGAAGCAGGCAGAGGGTAAGATGTAAGGTCAAAGGCTGAAGTCGGCAACACGGAATCCACATGCAAGAGGACAGGAGATTCAAGGTAACACAGCAGGACTGTAGACAAAAAGGAACCTTTGCTCTGCAACTTCCTGTAGAAAGAGCAGTCTTAAATAGGAGACTAGTTCCAGCAAAGCCCCAAACCAGAAACCTTATTCCCTTACCTGTGGACCTCCCTCACACTTGGTGGATGCCAAGCACAATCTCTCCCCACCTTTAAGTCAAACCTTAAAACTCACCTCTTAAATGAAGCATTTCAAAAGTCTAAGCTCCTGGCTACTGTCCCACACCTACAGTCACTCCTATCAACCATTGTGGCCAAGCACTGCCATCTACTGCACTTATTCCCTCACCTGCTGTTTCTATAAGTCTCCTAACATACCACTTAGGCTGTAAGCTCTCCGAGGCAGGGATTTCCTTTCTTATTGTCTGATTTTGTTTGTTACACATATTGTATTATAATTCCCTGTACTGTATTGTCTCTTTTATAAAGTGCTGAGTACACTGTGGGTGCTATACAGATACAGTTTCACCCTGCATGTCACTTGGAGCGGGTGGACCATGGCCCAAGTGTGGCCAAGCATGATCATGGCCCAGCGAAGAAGGAATGACCCATAAGGTTTAATAAAGGGGGGTCCCTGCTTTTGAATGGGACTCCCGCTGCGTTAATCCTACCAGGTCACACCAGTCTGGAAGAGCTGCACAGAGAGGATAAGTCCCTCTCCCTGTGTCTCCCTATACAGCTGTAGGATTGAAGCAAGGGATCTCCGGAGTTGAACCGCATTACTTTCAGGTCCGGGGAATCCGTGCTTCATGAGGTACAGGCCTTGGTATCGGGTGCTGGTATCTCCTGCAAGTTTAAATGTCCCGAGACCGTAATCCGCTAAACCTCAGGAAGCACGGGGTTTCCGGACCTCAAAGTAATTAGGTTCCGCTCCGGAGACCACTTGCTTCAATCCTACTGTATTTGTACCTGCACCTTTTCCTCTTACCTTCTCTGGCACCTTCCCTTTGTGAGATGGGTCGCCATGACAACGGAACATCACATGATACCGTGACGTCGCTGGATGAGATGAAGAGCAGGAGAAGGTAAGAGGCCCCGCCCAAGGTACCGGCACTTATTTTCTTGGAAAAAAAGCACTGGTTGTGGTATGGACAGCATTGTTCCCCTATTATATATTGTTTACTCTGAGACCAATGTTTAATTAATTGACACTGATTTGTTTAAGTACTTTAATGGTGAATAAAACAAAACATTCATTTGAAAGCAAAAGTATTATTATTGCCCTGTTTTAGTTTTCTTTTGTACACAGTATAACAATTTAAACATGAACAATACAAAAAGAGGATAGTGACAGGAACATAATAGTATTTTTATGCACCTTGATCACCATTTACAGTGGTGCGAAAAAGCTTGTGAACCCCAATGAAAATCACGGAAGTTCCATACTTATTTCATGATAACCTTCTTGAATCAAAACCAGTTCTTTCTTAAATATCCAATAGAGTTTATATTAACCCAATCCATGTCTTTTGAAACAAAATGAAGTATGAATTAGACAAGTAATGAGTAATTAAGAGTCAGTGTACTGTATGTGCAAAAGTAAGTGAAACCCTGGATTTATCAGCTAAATTAAAGTGGATAATTAGAATCAGGCTCTACCAATCCACTGTCAGACAGATAATATACAAATGGAGAAAGTTCAAGACCACAGTCACTCTACCCAGGAGCGGTCATCCTACCAAAATCTCACCAAGAGCAAACTGGCAAATCATCCAGGAAGTCACAAAGAACCCCAGAGTAACATTCAAGGATCTGCAGGCCACTTTCGCCTTGCTAATGTGAGTGTTCATGACTCAACTGAAAAAGACTGAAAAGAATGGTGTTCATGGAAGTATAGCCAGGAGAAAACCACTGCTCTTTAAAAATAACTTTGCTGCCTGTCTGAAGTTTCCCAAAGAGAACATAGATGATCCACAATGCGTTCGAACAGAAGAACCTCATCTCAACCGTCAAGCATGGTGGTGTGAGTGTGATGGTTTGAGGCTGCTTTTCTGCCTCAGGACCTGGGCAGCTCTCCATCATTGACTCAACCATATATCAGAAGATTCTAGAGGAGAATGTCAGGCCTTCGGCACTTGAGCTGAAGCAAAAGTGGGTCATGCAGCATGACAATGATACTAAACATACAGGAAGCTCTACAAAAGAATGGGTACAGAAGAAGAAAATCCATGTTTTAGAATGGTCTAGTCAAAGTTCGGACCAGGTACTGAACTTAAAGAGTTAATATAGAAATAAAGTGCGCAACCCAAAAAACAACTTAACCGTGTAAAAGACAATGTCTAATAGTGAACCATACACACTAATCCTTAAATATTAATGTTATATTAACAAAATGTGATACTATATAAGGCACAGCTCTACTGTGGAAGTGGTAAAAATATATATAAACCATACAAAACCGTTGGTATTGGCGTATGCTGCTATAATTAAAGAGTGGCTCGGCACCCCCACGAACTAAGAGATAAAAAACAAGAAAAAAGCGCAAAACGCAAATAGTGAAGTATATCAAAGTAAATAATTTAGTGATAAAAAGGTGAGTATTCTGCGTACATCAGAGATAAAGCACATTCGCATTTACGTGCAACATTACACGAGATTACCACACAGCAATCATCAGGGTTGATGGTCTGGAAGGTGTAGCTCTAGTGGATCGTCTCCTGCTGTTATTCGGATATCATCTGCGTCTCTCACGACGACGGCGACCTTTAGTCAGCATCCAGAACGTCCGAGGAGTCAAGATAGATGGACCACGAAAACGTCTGTCCTGTATTGTGCACCGTGTGCACGTTGTAGGTAAAAGTTCTTGTAACAGGTAAAGTAGGTGCATGAGGATATGCTCCCACCGCAGTCTAGCTGACCGACATACAGCAGTAGTGTTCCGCCTTGGTGGTTGCGCACTATAATGACATCACCCGTGGAGCGTGTAGTTACACACGGAGCGCACCCGAGCAATAATAACAGGGGCCGTAAGTACAGAAAAGCGCTCAAATGATCTTGAGCGAACAATACTGGCAATAAAGAATTAAAAGGTACCACAAGTCAAGCAATAATTAATCCAACGCGTTTCGAAGCTGTAAATGCTTCTTCTTCAGGGATCTGACGTTTTCGTGGTCCATCTATCTTGACTTCCAGACCATCAACCCTGGTGATTGCTGTGTGGTAATCTTGTGTAATGTTGCACGTAAATGCGAATGTGCTTTATCTCTGATGTACGCTGAATACTCACCTTTTTATCACTAAATTATTTACTTTGATATACTTCACCATTTGCGTTTTGCGCTTTTTTCTTGTTTTTTATCACTGAACTTAAAGACACTTTTTCACACATAGAGATTGAATGTTTAATCATTCGTGTATAAATAAATGTTGAAAAAGTATCATGTTTTTGTGTCATTTGTCTGATCAGGTTATCTTTATACTGTATATTATTAAGACTTGAATTAAGATGTAATAATATTTTAAGTTTCAAATAGGTAAAATGTGAAAAACCTAAGGGGTTCACAAACTTTCTCGCCACTGTACATTAGAATATGCATATAATAAAATCCTTATTCCTTCTGAAACATAGTTGAATATCATGTTTATTCCTGTTAATAGTTTGGAGAAATGTTATAATCCCTTAAATGCTGGAGGAGCCAAGGACCAAATTGCAAATTGCAAAGAGAATGTTAGGTACCTCTAGCACTTCAACATTAACAACATTTTAGAAAGTGAAAAACAGTTAATTAACAGAATATATTTTTGGAGAACTAATGTTCAGTGTGAAGATTCATTTTAAATCCTGTTAAATAACCCCATGGTCAGTCTGATGAGAGCATGGATTTTAAAAATAATTGTGCACGACATTTGTTATGTATTCAGAGATTCAGGAAGTACAGTATTACATTCTTTCAATGTGAGTCCAAGAGGAAGTGTCATACATTTAGATACTGTATAAAGAAAGGTTCCAAATTGAGAACATGTTACTAGCAAAGAATATTTTTAAACAATAGTCCCAATAAGTTGTAGTAGGACATAAAGGGGTTCATGTATTAGTATAACCATTCTGCAAAACTGGGGCAAAAAATGCACCGGATTAAAAAACCCCACTGAAAGCCACTGGATTTTTCTTTCAGAAATTGTACGTTGTTTTTTTTTTTTGCACCAGATATGTACCACCTTTAGATTTAAGGTTACTGGCACCTAGGTCCAGATCCACAGAGCTCCATTAACATGAAGGGTCCTATTTTTGTGATGTACCAAGTCCCCAAACACTCCTTTATACAACATATTGAGAGATACTCGTGTTTCTCAACTGCTGGTAGGCAAAGGTCATCAAGGTGGGACAAAGCCGGTCCTGCTGGTGATGAGACAACTGTCCCAGCGGCTCCCTAGCAGCAGGGGCAGCCGGTGGCTCCCCAGCTCCCCATTCAGCAGCAGCCCAGCGGTCCCAGCAATCCTCTCCCTCCTCTTGTTGGCTCTGGAAGTTGGGTCCAATGTGCTCCTGACCGGAGGAGGGAGCTGCAGAGTCCCCAGACCAGTGCAGATCAGCACTTAGGAGACCTCCTCACCCCAAGGTATAATTGATGGGGAGGGTGGGGTGCGTTGAGTGAGTGAAAGAAATTGTGTGTGAGCGGTTGAGGAATGAGGTGAAGATAGTGGGAAGAGAGAGGGAAAGAGAGATGGGAGACTGTAAGGAGGGAAGAGAGAGAAAGGGGGGTTGATGGGGGTAATGTCCTTAATTATTGTTTAACGTAAAAATACACCCCTTGGAAAAACTGGGGTTTTGTTTTTATCCTTGTGGGACCAGGATTTAATTTTTTTTTTTTTAAATGCTTAATGGAATGTAAGATGCAAAAGGTTGAGAACCACTGTACCAGGACCTCAAGGGGTTCATTTATTAGTGTCAAGTCTGCAAAAAAAAAAGCAAAAAATGCAACATATTATCAATATATATATATATATTTTTTTTTCTTTCAGAAACGTTGTCGTTCTTTTTAACCAGATATGACCAATATGGTTACACTTTAGACCTAAGGTTACTGACACCTACTGTATGTCCAGAACCTCAGAACTCCATTAGGTTAACGTCACACATTATCATTATCGTGAAAGGTCCTACTGTATTTTTGCTAAATGCCAAGTGCCCAAACACTCCTTCATACAACACGTTGGGAGAAACCTGAACACAGCTGAAATACCTGGGAAATGTGCTAATTTGAATATACTTTGTATATAAATTATCCTTATATTTAAGGATCTGGGTGAGTGTAATGCTGCCTTTAGGTATGACGTTATTTGAAGTTAATGCAAGGATTTGCTATTTTAACATACAGTATCATTAAAATCTATGCTAATTAGTTAGTTATACATTGGCCAGTGAGAGGAAAAAAGCATGAAAGAACTTCGCTTTCTAATACAGTAGGCAATTAAATAGTAATGTAACACTACTATCTCCCCCAGCATGAGGGATAGGGTGTACAGGGAAAAGGAGGGATATAACAGTCCCAAAATCAGGAGTGCTGTTTAAAGTTGTATGTGGGTGCTCAGTAATTACCTTAACCTTCTCAGGGTTGAAGGTCCGAAGCTGGATCGTAATGAGGAGTAAAAATAAGACTACAAGACGCCAGGAACTTTTGAACATTTATTAACAGATGATCTTCCTCACATACATCATAGCATTCATGGAGAGGCACAGTTCTTGGGTTACAACAGGACAGGTTTTCAGCATACAGGAAACAGTACTTGTCCATACCTCTCACCAAGAGACTAGTAGTGGCCTTTTGCCCTGCCAGGTCGAAGATCAAGTTCAATTAACCTAGAAATCACCAGCAGCCCACCCAGGTCTCCTCCTAGTCCTGCAAATGGAGACAACATGCTACGACAATAGTGTAGGTTCCTTCAAATACTCTTCCTTGTAAAAATATATTTCGTGCTGAACATAGGTCACCACTTATGGGAGCCTGTACTGTCAGAGTTCTTATTCTAGGTGTAGCCATGTGTAAAATTGGTGCACAGATCTCTCTCATGCTGGCAGTAATCCTGGTAAGAAGGCAGGGTTGCCAGTAGCTATCATGGAGGTTTGCCCTCAAACCCTGGTGAAGTGTCATATGTAGCAAAGGAAGTGACAGCAGGCTTTGTGTCCACTGTTAGTGACACAGAGGTGGGTCTTTCTGGAGTCTATATATTAAATAGCACTGCCTAAAGTTAGTCAGTTGGTTTAAGTGTCCAAGTAGTCTTAGAGTTGTCTGAGAAGTGTGAGGTTCAAGGTTAAGCTCTGCTGGTCAGAGTGGCAAGTGACAAGCTGATTACACACTGTGTCCAGGGACCTGGCACAGCTGGTGATCTCCCTTAGGGGAGAGGTGGGAGAGCAACTCAATTAAGAGAGAGGAGGAACCTTCTGCATGGAGTACCTTCACGGAATGTGCGGCTAGTGTCGGCCGCTATGATGGGCAGTCTGCCAAGTAACGTGCAATTAAAGATGCCCTGGTTCAAGAGATCCTTCCTGTGTGAGTCTGGAGTTATTCCTCAGGAAGATGCACCTGGGATTTCCCCATCAGACACTCCTCCCTCCTGCCATAGGGATCCTGATGGGGTGGAGGCGCTGTACCAAAGGTGAGTAGGACTCAGAACATTACCTCAGATGCCTGTCATGGTGATATTCCCCATTACCAACCCACGGGAGACTCAGGAGTCCTGTTGCCAGCAGGTGCACCACAACACACATACATGTAATTGGGAGCAGATTACACCCACAGGGGCCAATAAGGGATTGGGTAGGGGTCTGACTGTTACATTTTTGGAGGCGCTGCTGAGATTGACCTACTGTATCAGCAGGACAGGCTTTTGCTGGGCACACTGGGAAAAGGGAGAGTGTATGCTGCCAGTCAGTGCTGTGGATGGGACAGGACCTAGGGGAAGTCAGGAAAGGTCTGGACGACTCGCAAAGCACACCCTAGGGCCTTGAATGGAGTAAAGTGGATCTGGAGACAGGGTTATAGCTGTTCTAGTCACCTTGAGGCAGCTAGTCGTAGGATGCCTGAAGGGATAGCCTGGTTAACATGGGTCAGGAATTCCTGAGAGGAACTGCGTTAGTGATAGCCAACAGTAGGTTGACGCCCCAAGTACTGCATGGGAGAAGCCAGAGTACTCTAGCCAGTAACCAGAACACTTACCACAGAGCACATACTGGAGGAAGGTAGATACAGCATACAGTGAGAGAGTGAGCCTAGCCTGAGGTAGTGCAACAGGAGTCAGACATACATGAGATACATGAAGAGAGTGGTGCACTGGCATTCTTTAGTGCATCAAAATGGCGGCTGCCCAGCAGAGAGGAGCACCATGTGCGATAGCAGTTATCAAGTAAAGATGGCGATCGCAAGTAGTGAAGTTCCGCACGGTGTGGGGAGTCTAAGATGGCGGCCAGCGCCTGATGGAGAGAGCACATGTGGTGTGTGTACCACAGAAGAACAGACTACCGAAATGACTTTGGCTAGTTTGCTATGGAGTGGCGCTAAAGCAGTGGCTGCGCTGTTTTTGTCCTGTCTAGGAACCCGGGGTGTTGCCCTGGATGAGAGGGTTGAGGACATTGCTATTAGGTGCGGAGAGGATGGATAACCTGATTGTCAGGCGGTGATCTCTACACAAACTACCTCAGCTGCTTATGTGAATGGCCGTGCAAGCCAAGATGACGCTTCCCGCTTCCCTGGGAGACCGCGTGGGCTGTGTGAAGAAAATTCTGCAAATCATGCTATTGCAAGGAGTTGGCCGGGATTGGCGCGAAATAAAGAACCCCACCCTGCTGGGGGAAGTGGCGCGAAAGCTGTGGCCGCGCCCTCATGGACTGTGACAGGCTCAGAGCCAATTCTGGGTCATCGAGTGAACCTGTGGGACCCTCCCTAAATATCTACCAGGGGGAGGGGTCCCTGTATCTGTCAATTGCGAACCGAGTTGGCTGAGGGAGGAGCTGGATGTGCGCTTCCTGCCCTTCAGTTGAGAGGAGCTGGTGAACAGGCGAGACCACTGTGCAAAGTGTCTCCCTTAACCAGTACAACTAAGAACGAGATGGACATTGCAGTACACCCCTATTCGTTGCCAAGAGGCTTCCTGGTAGTGAAGGCGGGTGACAAAGAGATGCTGCGGTGCCGGTGCACTCAATGCAGGTTACCCGGCGGAGAAGCCAGCACCACTGCAAGATGTCTCCATTGTGGAATCCACTATCTATGGGCCGTGGAGTCATTTGTGCCTGGGCACGCCGCGGAGGCGGGATGGGAGACAGCCAAGCTGATGGCTGGAGCTTCGCCCAAGGTAAAAACAGAGAAAGCTGATTCCGGAGAATGGGGATCGTTACTAATGATCGCTACTGAAAAGAAAGAAATTGGGCCTGCAACCGCAGCGAGAACCCGGAACCTCGCTGTCAGACCCCTGCGGAAGTAACACTACCAGCGTCGGAGTCTGCTTCATCGGACGAGGAGCAAGCAAGCCTGACATCGGTGGTGATGCGCCTACCGGCGGGCCACTACAACGGTGCTGAAAAAGAACCAGCACTTACCTGTACTGCGGAGGAATCGAGTTCCGATGTACCGCGATCACCTGCGCTGATGCGACTGGAGCGGATAAGTCCTACGGCCGTGGTGATTCCCAGCGTGGAAGGAGAGGAGGAGCCCATCTCGAACATCTGATTTCCCTGTATAGGTAGGAATCTGGAAATTGTGTAATACAATTTAAAAAAAATTCTAATTATTCATCACGTAGCTATTGTATCCCTAATTAATAAATTGGATTTGGTCCCCCCTCCAGCCGGTCCCTCTGGCCTGCGGGCCACTGTGTACTGGGGTCGGGCCGCCGATCTGTACGCCGCTGAGCAGGAGCAAGTTCTGAATTAGGGTTCCCTGGTAGGATAAGGTAAGACGGATGCCGGTGATTGTGGTGGGGCCTGGCTGTTTTGGGAATGTTTATTTTCAACTTGGAGCTGGTATCTTCGCGCCCTCTTCTCTCCTGGTTTATTTTCTTTGATCTTCCTGGGGGGGGGGACATCAGTGCCGCCATATCTTTGTCTTTGATCTCTTCGGTTTTTTGCTGCTTCGGTAGCTATGCCCACATATTCCTCTGCTTTTTCGTAGGAGGTGAAGAGCTTGATTCGTATTTTCTCAACCCAGGGGGAGCATGTAGGGAAAAACAACAAAGAGAGCGAGAGAGAGGTGAAGGGGAGAGAAAGATAAAGAGAGCGAGAGAAAGGTGAAGGGGAGAGAAAGATAAAGGAGTGAGAGAGAGGTGAAGGAAAGATAAAGAGAGCGAGAGAGAGGTGAAGGAAAGAGAAAGAGAGCGAGAAAGAGGTGAAGGAAAGAGAACGAGAAAGAGGTGAAGGAAAGAGAGCGAGAGAGAGGTGAAGGAAAGAGAAAGAGAGCGAGAGAGGGTGAATGAAAGAAATAGAGCGAGAGAGAGGTGAAGGAAAGAGAAAGAGCGCGAGAGAGAGGTGAAGGAAAGAGAAAGAGAGCGAGAGAGAGGTGATGGAAAGAGAAAGAGAGCAAGAGAGAGGTGAAGGAAAGAGAAAGAGAGCGAGAGAGGTGAAGGAAAGAGGTGAAGGAAAGAGGTGAAGGAAAGAGGTGAAGGAAAGAGAGAGAGAGAGAGAGAGAAAAGGAGAGAGAGAGAGGTGGGAGAGAGAGGAGATGGAGATAGAGAGGATGTTGGAGGAGAGAGAGGAGATGGGAGAGAGAGGAGATGGGAAAGAGAGAGCGAGGGAGGGAGGGATGAGAGAGGATAGGGAGAGAGGGGATAGGGAGAGAGGATGGAAGAAGAAGGAGAAGAGAGAGGATGGGGAAGAGAGAGTATATGGGAAGAGAGATAAAGAGAAGATGGGTGAAGAGAGAGCGGATGGAAAAAAGAGAACAAGAGGGAAGGAGAAGAGTGAAATGATGGAAAAAAGGAAAGAATGGGGAAAGAGATAGGGGACTTGGTAAAGAGAGGAATGAAGGGAGAAAGAGAGGAGATAAGGGAAGCGAGTGTGATAGTGAAGAGAGAGAGAGGGGTGGGGAAGAGATGAGATAGGAGAGAGAGGGGGTGGGAGAGAGGGATTGGATGGGAGATAGAGAGGTGATGGGAGTAGAAAAAGAGGATGGGAGAGAAATAGGATGGTGAGAGAAAGGGAGAGGGGAATGAGTGAAGAGAGGGAGAGAGAGGGGATGGGGAGAGATAGAGATGGCAGTGACGTTTACATAGTTTTAATAAGGAAAATTCAAGAAAACAATGTAAAAGTATGTTATAGTGACTATGCAAGTCAGTTAGGCCGTAATCTACTTTCTTTTTTTCCTTTCTTCCACTTTGATGATGCGACACGAATCTTGCAGTCGGATTAAAGAGCATTTGCAACAAGACCGCCAATTGAGCAGTAATTGATGAACATTAAATCAGTCTAGGCTAATAAGACACTTCTACAATATGGTGAGAAGTAGTAATTCACTGTTAATAATGCATTAAGAATTAGTGTTACTGTATGTGAATGTCTTCAAATTTGCTTCACAAACTTTTTTTTACGGGTTTCTCAAACCTTTTTGCCAGATAACCAGAAAAGATTAGGATTTTCTCCATCATTTAGCAAAAGAAAGGCAGTAAATACAGTAAAGTACCATTTAACCTGATGCCATTGGCTTCTGTTGTTGAATTTGTTATGGAAAGGAATAGGGGAGCGCAAATGTACAAAAACAAAGATACAACACTTATTAGTATAAACTCATAACAACCTGGAACTGCTAAAATAGCTCAGGTGAAGCATGCAATCTGCAAGCACTAATGTGGGGTTGTGCAGAGGTAAAAACACTACACACAGCACTACATGCCCCAGTGAACCATGACACCAACACTGGAATGACAGATAGTGATATATATGTAACGGGTTTTCCCCCACCCAATCTCACATTGGCCCGTGTGGTCTAACCAGTCCCCCATTACATGTTCGTGTCTGGTGGTGCACCTGTAGACAACAGGACTCCTGAGTCTCCTGCTTGATGGTATTAGGGGATGTCATCAGGACAGGTAGCTGAGGTAGTGGGTGCGAGTCCAACTTACATCATGTGCAGCGCCTCCACCTCATCAGGATCTATGCTTCCGCAGGGAGATGGTCCTGGTGAGGAACTCCTTCTTGGTGGTGACTGCCACTGCTGAGTAATCTCACACTCACACAGTGGGGTTTTCATTAACAAGGCCATCTTTATTGTAGTTTGGGATGTAGCAGACTGCCCCATGCAGCTGCCGGCTCTAGCCGCACATCTCGTCGTGCTGTCCCTTTGCCAGGTACGCCCTCCCGTATTGAAGTGGGATTCCCTCTTCTCCTAGGGAGATCACCCCTGTGCCAGGTCCCTGGACACAGAGTGGCTTAGACAGACTTGATTGGTCAACCTGTACCGCTAGTTACTGCACTAGGGTCACAAAAGTGTTCCTACAATCCCTTATGCAGGAGAATACAATTTACCAGCTACTTCACACAACTGCTGGAACCAACACTAACTGACAGGCAGGCACTAAGGAGGCAGGCGCATCCCTGATGTCACTATCCAGGGACTCAGAGCATACAGCCACTCCCCTCTATACATAGGGCACCCCACCAGGGTGTGAGCGAAAACCTCCATAACTACTGCTGGCATACCTGTACTTATCAGTACTTACTTATTTTCTCAACCCAGGGGGAGCATGTAGGGAAAAAAACAACAAAGAAAAAAACACACTAAGTGCAGACAATAGTGTTCAAGGGTGGAATAATATGATGCTTGGCCCCTATGTGCTGCCTACTCACAGAATGTCAGTAGGATAAATACAGTGGCGGGATATGTGGAGTCTGGTGGGTCTCACTGGACATGAACAGGAAGCTGCTAGGACTGGGATATCAGTTGCAGATGTACATGGAAAGATAAAGACAGACCTCCATGGTGCAGATCAATGGTATAAGGATAAACTTTATGTAGTAATAAAAATGTGCACTCACAATGTTTAAAATCAATACAAGCGTTTTGTCACTATATAAGTGATAAGGAGTGTAAGGGTGGTTGCCGCAGCTCACCGCACCGCATTGGCGAAACGCGTAGAGTGGACCCGCCCAGGAAGTGAGAGGATTGGTGCTGCGAGCTGTCAATCTGCTGCCGAACCGGAAGTGACGCGACAGAGCTGATCGTGCCCACCGGAAGTGACGTGTCGCGTCGGAGACACCGCTGGAGGAGATCCCCACACTGATACAGTGTAGAGGAAGCCACGGGGAGCCTGTGGAAAAGCCTATCCGGGACGTCGGCGGTGCGGTGAGCTGCGGCAACCACCCTTACACTCCTATTCACTTACATTTTGTGCATGTAAATACTGCGCCCTATTTTCCAAACCCTCATCAGTTGGGAAACCCTCTGCTCAGCCTGAGTTTCCTTAATGGCCCCTCCCTTATTAACAATGTAGTACTCTATGTCAGTACGGAGCACCTCTCTCGATTATCCTCTATCTCTCTCATCAGAGGTTCGGGGCCATAAGGGTACTCAAGCCCATGAGACCGCTTATACTTTGCTGTAATGGCTCGCTCAGCTCGTCGGGCCCGGGTCAATTTAGTTTGCCCAGCCCTTCCCGGCAACACCCATGACAGGGGCTCATCTGACTCCACTGGATCCTCAAATCCTTCAGAACCTTTGGGTCTAATAAACCCCCCTTTAATTCGGTTCCACCTCACTTTCAGCTCTTTGAGGTATGCCTCATCACTGAACTCCCCGGGAGCCCACCAATGGTGAACTACCCCATCCCTTTCTAAAATGAAACGGGTGCGGTCTATCCATGCGACATAACCCTCATATAGTGGTGCCCACCATCTAGTTTCCCGTACCTCCTCTGAGTTGAGTCCTAGTGGCTCTTCCTCTTCAGGCCCACCCGAAGATACCCCTGAAGTACCCTCAGATGGCGTAACCTTTCCCCGATGCTGTGATCTGTTCCACCCGTGATACTCAACACACTAGGACAATCACTGGGTACCGACCCTTGTTGGGAAATCCTCCCTCCACCCTCCGATCCATCATCCGAAGTTCCCCAGTCCAGGCTTTCAGTCCGATCCTCGGTAGGACCCTGGGAATCCCCTGACATCCCCAGGCTAGAAGTAGACTCAAATGAACAAGTGACAGGGACAGGGGATTTAACTAGGGCCTTGGGGCTAACTTTGGGAGTGGACGGGGTTGGGGGACGGGGCCGGACGGTAGGTATCGACAGGGTCACGACCTGCTCCTCAGCAATACCTGACTCGCTTCCACCACAAAGTCCGTTCTTTTCTCCGGCAGCTGGACTTCTCGTTCTCCGGCCCGAGCGCCCATTCCGTCTGTCAGTAGGGGATCGACTTCCGCTGCTCGACCGCAGAGGCGCGATCATCTCCCACTCGATGCCGCTCTGTCCGTCCGGAACTTCTTCTGGGCACGCACGTGTTTCGACGCCATCTTGGGTTGGGTCCCCAATCGAGACCTCTTCTTCCATGAGGACATCCGGCAACGCCCGTCTGCTACGTGGTCCAGCCTGTCCCTGGACCCGCTCTTCTTTCACCTCCACTCCCTGGGTCTGCGACGAGCACGGCGCTAGCCTACTACTTCGCAGTGTCGGGGTGGATTGCCCTCCTTCCGACCCGCTAATCACCACGGCAGTGGGACTCCGGCGATCGGGTTGTCGCGGTACTGGAGACACTCGACTCCGTGTCTTCACACCACGAGGGATAGTATCTCGCCAAGGGGTACCACTTGTATGGTACCCTGACAATAAGTCCTGCGCATCAGACAATCTTGCACACTCCTCGTCCGAGGACTCCAACTTACAGTTCGGGCGGGGCATTCCGGTAGGGGACCGCCGATGGGCTCCTTTCCGGTCACCCCTCCGATGGCTGGGTTTCTCTGACTTGAGAACCCGGCCCGATTCCTGCTCCGCGGGACCTGCATTCTCACTCCATAGTGCACCCGGAAGCTCCGCTCCGGACATCGCGGCAGGATCTTTCACTCCCACGGCTTGTACTGGCACAAATGTCGTCATGGGCCACATATACTGCAGTCCACAGTGAGGGCATCGAGCCTCGCTGCCCACAGCTCCGCCCGGCAGTCTGCACTGCAGCAAAAACACACCACTGTCTCCACACCCTCTACGCGGATAATCAGGAAGCCCCCTGGAGCCGAATAGGGATGGGTAGAGATCAAGGGACTCTGTTCCACTTTCTCAGAATGTTCAGCCATAGTCACCAATGGAGGCACTCGTCTTAGAGGTCTGTATCGATCAATGGCTCTTCACAACTGAAGGGCAGGGGTTGGTTGAGCAACCCCTCCTCCTACTTTCTCCATCGGCATCCGGCGGAACTGCAAACCACCCCCCCTGTTTGAAACTAGGGGGAGGTCTCGTAGACTTGTAGGCTGACCAAGCACAGGTGCAGAGTGAGTCATAGTCCACGAGGGTGCGGCTCCAGCTTTCGCGCCAAACTCCCCAGCAGGGTGGGGTTTTCTCGTTGCCGCCAATCCTGGCCAACAATTAGCAAACTGCAAAGTTGCAAAACTTTCTGCAGCTGGCCCACGCGGTGTCCCGGGAACGCGGGAACCGCCATTTTGGTTAATACTGTCTTTCTTCATATTTGAGGTAGCGTCTGGCTGTTTGTGTATTGGTGTATAACAAAGTCCATTTCGTTCCTCCCATCTCGCAAGACTGTCGTCCTCACTAGTCTCAAGGGTACTTTCCCGAGAACATAGACAGGACAAACATGGCGCAGCCACGGCTTTCACGCCATTCCATAACAAGCTCACAAAAGTCTCTTCGGTAGCTTGTTCTTCTTCCTCAGTCCGGCATCCTGGACCTTCTGCTCTTTGCAGATCCTCCATTCTGACGGTTGTTTCTCGATCACTGTATACTGGATTATTGTACATGGAGCTCCGCTCTGCGGGGCAGCTACCACATCAGTACAATAAAAATGCCTTGTGCACCACCTTGTGTACCTAACGTAGATCTGACTCGTGTTTGCACTACCTCAGGCTAGGCTCACTCTTTCTGTGTCTTCTGTAACTCCTTCCTGCCATCTGTGCTCCCTTCGGTAAGTGATCTGGAATGGACTAGAGTACTCTGTTTTTCCATGCAGTACTTGGGCGTCTACCTACTGTTGGCTAGCCTAGTGTAGATTCTCTCCAGAATTCCTGACCTCGTTAACAGGCTATCCCTTCAGGCATCCTACCCCTAGCGCTACCTCAAGGTGACTCGGACAGCTATAGCCCCTCTCCAGACCCACTAACCCCTAATGGATCCCAAGGCGTCTGTGCAGCCTGCAGCTCCAGCAGCTCCCCGACTACCCCTGGTTCCGTCCCACACAGCACAAAGTGGCAGCAGACACTCTCCCTGTTTCCTAATGTGTGCCTAACAAAAGCCTGTCCTGTTAACAGGTCCTCTCAGCAGCACCTCCAATTGTAATGGGTTTTCCCCCACCCAATCTCACATTGGCCCGTGTGATCTAACCAGTCCCCCATTACATGTTCGTGTCTGGTGGTGCACCTGTAGGCAACAGGACTCCTGAGTCTCCCGCTTGATGGTATTAGGAGATGTCATCAGGACATGTAGCTGAGGTAGTGGGTGCGAGTACAACTTACATCATGTGCAGCGCCTCCACCTCATCAGGATCTATGCTTCCGCAGGGAGATGGTCCTGGTGAGGAACTCCTTCATGGTGGTGACTGCCACTGCTGAGTAATCTCACACTCACACAGTGGGG
>WSYH01007423.1:13253-33148 GCA_036426205.1 Ascaphus truei | reverse complement strand
GGGGAGATGATGAAGGGTGCTGGGGGAGATGATGAAGGGTGCTGGGGAAGATGATGAAGGGTGCTGGGGAAGATGATGAAGGGTGCTGGGGAAGATGATGAAGGGTGCTGGGGGAGATTATGGAGGGTGCTGGGGGAGATGAAGGGTGCTGGGGGAGATGATGTTTTGTGCATTTTTTGTATGTCTGCGGTCTCACCAAATAAACCCCATTTTATTCAACAATGTTGTCCTGCCTATTGGATTGATCCAAGAAGGTATAAAAGGTGTTAAAAGTGCTGGTCTTCCGTGACAGGCTTTTAAAAAAAGAAATGTATAAATTGAATAATATATGCTGTTTTACCCGTGCGGCCCAAATCTGTTTTCCTTGGAGCATTGCGGCCCTTCTCACTTTACAAGTTGTGCAGGCCTGCTCTACAGGGTTCCTTCTTACATCACGGGCAACAACCTAGACATCAATTAACGAGCTTCACTTACCTACTAGCTATCAGGTATTGCTGCAATATTCTGCAAGTCATTTACTTCAGGATAATGGATGGTTACATTGTCAAATACCATCTTGATATTAAGTGTTCAGATTATCTAGTTGTCTGTTATATTATAAACCACTGCTCAACTAGTAAGATTAGCTACACTTACCCACACCTCTTCGGTTTATTTTTAATTGTTTTTATCTGTATTTTGTTCAATATTTATGGTGTCCAAACAGTTATATATTTAGTTGATCCTAATAATGATGTAATATTTTAATTTAGGGTGTCTCTCTAGTGCCACACAAAGGGATCCTTTCCTTCCTAGTTTACCAATTGTCTCTACTTCCCTGTGAGCACCGCCCTCCCTACACTGTTTGGCTATAATTTATTCCATTTTTGGTTATCGCAGCTTGAAGTATCTGGCCCTTTGACACAAGTCAGGTTTAGTGATATTAAGTTCTAGTTGACCGTAATGGTGTATATAGATCTAACACTATTTGCAATTTAACATCAGAAATAAGACAAAAGAGATTTAAAAACCACGTAACACACATATTCCTGATTACCTTGTGCTGGTGCGTTACTTTTCCATAGCGCACCCCCTTGATACCAAGCTCTTTCCCATATTCATCTCCAAACCAGGAGCTCTGTGTGTGGGGGGAGGTCTGTGCCAGTTCTATAGTAGATTTTCCTGTGGTACTGGAACGCCACAAGGTTCTGTTCTTTCTCGTTTCTCACACAATTTACAAACCTAAAATTGGGACAGTTAGTGAGGTCTCAAAGTAATGTCTATTTTATAAAGGAAGAGCTGAAAAAAAATACAAGTTGATAATAATGTGACTTGTCTTTTCTTTCTTCTCTACAGTTTTTGAGAACAGAAGTTAATGGAGAGCAATGTAAGAGCAATGTATATACAATGGCTCACTTGTATGTAGCTACAGTTTGATTGGAATGGGAGACACCGGCCACACCAGTGACTACTTTCTTATTACAGGCAGTCCTCGGTTATCCGACACAATGCGTTACTCAAAATGGCGTTGGATAGCGAAACGTCTTAAAGCGAAACACGATTTCCCATAGGAACGCTGTTTAAATGAAAGGTTCCGTTCCTGAAGACATTTTTAACACTAAACTACACCAAATATTTTATGCAGGCAATAAAATACGCAGCACATACAAATTATATAGTGTATATACTGTATTATATATAAAATATAATATATTATATAGTATTATATAATATAATATATATTATATACACATAAACAACTTTGCAAAGCGTTATAAGAGTGTTGGATAAGCCGTTTTGGCGTTGTAAAAATAAACATAGGTATGCATTGCATAGCGTTGGATAAGCCATTCGGGTTAAAGCGAAGCGTTGTAAAACGAGGACTGCCTGTACTTAAAAAATAAATAAAAACACAGTTTTAATTAAAAAGTCCCCGACAAGATGACACAACTGGCACAAAGGTGAGTTTTCTTCCAGTGGAACTAAACAGAAAGTGGGGTTGATGTAACAAGGTGTTGTAGCAGGAATGTGTTCCATTAGCAACCTGAGCTTATAACATGCCCTGGACTGATTTGGAAACTGGACTATAGAAAAAGCCTTGAGCCTCAGTCTAATGAGGTAACAATGTCGATTTGGGCTTGAATAAGAAAACTAAAACTAAAAAAGTGGAACCAGCCCATGTGTTTATTATTTTTTAAGTAATAAGAAAGTCGTCACTGGTGTGGCTGTGGCTACATCCAATTCAAAACAGTGAGGTAAATAAGCGAGTGAGTCATCGTAGTACATGCTCTCCATTTAACGTCGTTCTGCAAAAACTGTAGAGAAGAAAGAAAGACAAGTAACCTTATTATCAACTGTATCTTTTTCTCAGCTCTTTCCTTGTATACAATATGACAGTAACTTGGACCTCCACTAACTGTAACAATTTTAGGTTTGTTCAATTGTGTGAGAAAACGAGGGAAGAACAGAACCTTGTGCGTTCCAGTCCACAAGAAAATCGACTACAGAACCTGCAACAGGACCTCCCCCCCACACAAGAGCTCCTGGTTTGGAGATGAATCTGGGAAAGAGCTCGGTATCAAGGGGGTGCGCTATGGAAAAGTAAGCGCCAGCACAAGGTAATCAGGAATGTGTGGGTGTTACGTGGTTTTTAAATTCTCTATTGTCGAGTTTGATGTTAAATATGCAAATAGTGGTTAGAGTCTATAGACACATATACGGTCAACTAGAACTGAATTACACTAAACTGACTTTGTCAAAGGGCCAGGATTATTCAAAGCTGCGATAAACCAAAAATGAATAAAATTATAGCCAAACAGTGTAGGGCGGGCGAGTGGGGCGCACGGGAAGTAGGACAATTGGTCCAACTAGGAAAGAAAGGATCCATGGTGTTGGCACTAGAGAGACACCATAAATTAAATTATTACATCTTTATCTTATTAGGATCAACTAAATAGTAACTGTTTGGACACACAGAATATTGAACAAAATACAGATTAAAAACAAAAAAATAAACCGAAGAAGGTGTGGGTAAGGTAGATAATCTTACGAGTTGTGCAGTGGTTGTTATATACAGACAAACTAGAATAATATGGTACACTTAATATCAAGATGGTATTAACAAGTAACATTCCAATATCCTGAAGTAAATGACTTGCAGGAGACTTGCAGCAATACCTGATGGCTTATTAGGTAAGAGAAGCTATTAGATGAGGCTCTAGGGTGTAGCCCGTGATGTAAGGAGGAAACCCTGTAGAGCAGCCTGACCAACTTGTAAAAGGAGAAGGGCAAGCAATGCTCCACAAGAAAACAGATTTGGGCCGCACGCGGTAAGTAAAACAGCATTTGATCTATTTCCAATTTATACATTGCTTTATTTAAAAGGCTGTCACGGTAGACCAGCAACTATTTAACACTTTTATACACTTTGGATCCAATCATAAGGCAGGAATACATGTTGAATATAAATGCGTGTTTAGTTGGTGAGACCGCAGAATCAGACCATACAAAAAATGCACCAAAAAAAAGTAAATTTCCCTCAGCACCCTTAATCATCTCCCAAAGCACCCTTCATCATCTCCATCAGCACCCTTCATCATCTCCCCCAAGCAGCCTTAATCATCTCTCCTTAGCACCATATCATCTTCCAGACACCCTTCATCAGTCTCTCCCAGTACCCGTATCATCTCTCCCAGAACCCTTCATATCTAGCAATCCTCTCATCCTCTCCCAGCACCTAATTCATCAACTCCACCCAGCACCCCTTCATCAATTCCCCCAGACACCCTATTCATATCCCCCAGCAACCCTTCACATCTCACACCCGCACCCTTCATGCACAGTAATTAATTAAAAAGTCCCCGACAAGATGACACAAAGGTGAGTTTTCTTCCGGTAGAAGTAAACAGAAAGTGGGGTTGATGTATTTGGAAACTGGACTATAGAAAACGCCTTGAGCCACAGTCTAATGAGGTAACAATGTCAGTTTGGGTTTGAACCCCCTCCCTCCCCCCCATGCACATCCCATCGCTCCACATAGACCACAGATCGCGGACCCGTGCACGTGCCACCAGGCAGTCAGACGCGCCTGCAGCAGTGACCACTGGGGCCGTAGCCTAAGCTCACACTGCCTGCTACAGCCGCGCTCTCCCATGCGCGCCTCTGCCGCAGGTTCCTGCAGCCCAGAAATCTGTGCTCAAGCTACAGGAGTAGGGTCATGGCAGACAGCTGCGGGTGCCGTCCCCCGTTCCTCCCCCTTTTTATTATTATACTCTGTTGACCTGTGTGTGGAGAGCTAGGACCGGAGAGGGGGGTGGGGGGGAGCTGTGTAAACAAATATAAAAGAAAAGCATAATTGTGTGTGTGTGTGTGTGGCTGAAGCAGGGAGCTGCCGAGTCTCTGTTCACTTTCAGCAGCCAATGCATTGATTGGCTGCTGAAACTGACGTCACACTGCTGCAGCCAGAGAAATGAGTTTCAAAAGACTCCCGCAACTGCAGCAGCGTTGATGCCGTACTTTGCAGCCAATGGTAGTTTCAATACTGAACACTACCATTGGCCTCCAGGAGTCTGTGACGAACGCGCAAGCGTGCGCACATCATGTAGTGTGCTGTGTGAGCGGGGCCTAAGGCCCAGGACATAGTGAACTCAGCGTCGGGTTGAGCCGCACTGAACAGATGCACAAAGCCCCTGCATCTGTAATCAGCGCGGCTATAGTTTCTCCCTCCGCACGCATCAGCACGCATGCAGAGGGAGAAACTATAGCCGCACACACACACACACACACACACACACACACACACAGGTTCCCCAGTGACACAGAAACACACAGACCACTTCAAAGTGACACACACACTGACAGCTACCAAGTGACACACACACAGTGATACCCGCCTCCCAAGCGCGCTTGCTGTCTCCTTTGCCAGGACAGCAAAAAGCTCCTGGTAGAGCGAGCAGCAGCACCTAAGCGCTAACTATGTCCCAGGCCTAAGGCTACATACGGGCAGCAATGGTGCTGAACAAGGCTGTGAGGAGAAGACAGCAGTGAGGGGAGAGGTGCAAAGAGCTGCTGTGATCACATGCTCATTGCCATTTACTTGAGTGGCTGTTAAAGTGCAATTGGGGCTTTTGCACTTTAGTGAATCTAGTGTTTGGTAAACAGAGGAGGCAAAGTGGATAAGGAAAAATAACCCCCCTGCAGATCAGTACCTGGGAGGCAAATAAAGGGTGTGGGAAGAAGGGGGATACAGAACACAAACAACAATAGAAACAAAGTAAGAGAAACCATGTGAGACGGGTAATTATTCTCCTGAGGGGTATTGAGGAAATAATTTGACAAGCTGTTTGGGGGATAAATAAAATCAATATTTCTGTTTCTTCAGTAGTTTCGGGAGGTTTTGCAAGCATTTGGAAAGACAATAAGTGATGGTAATTGTCTGGAGAATATAGATGTGGCATTAGTTGCCCAGTAAACCAGGTAAAGTAGTGTAGGTGACAGCAACCAAAGTTATCCATAATGTCAACAGCTGCCTCTGGTTAAATAAGGCTTTGAAAAGTGTGGCCCTGCGATCCTAAGACGGGGAAAGACTTGTGTGGGGTGAGAGGAAAAGGAGTGCTTAGGATAGCTAGCAAGGAGAAAAGGCTGATTGTACAATCTCTTATGGGTTTGTATTCTCAGGATTTATTTAGACTGAAGCAGAGTAGGAAAATGGTATTTAAAGGGGCAGTCCCTCCTAGGAATAACGTGACCCAACAACAATGGCATATTTAATAGGTTAAATGTAGAGAATTGTCAAGTTAAAAAACTTGTTTAGCAAATAAAGAAAACATAACACTTCCATAGAAACTAAAGTAATTATAATGCCCTCATTAGTCAAACACATAAATGTTCCTGGAGAAATACAGAACAGGATTTCTTTCACAATACACAAATAAGTAAAACAGTTATTTTAACCCTTTGAGTGACGGAGGGGTCACATGATCGCTCCCTCACTGATGACAGAACGGACGGGGAGACCCCCTCCCTTCTATCCCACGTAGTGATAGATCCGTCCTGCCCTGCACAGGAGCACAGAATGTCATCTCCCCATGGAAAACCAGCAGGATTACTATGACGTAGCTATTACATCATGGGGCCAGACGCGGTGACATAGCAGCTACATCAAAAGGGCACCCAAAGGGTTAAATGGTGATTTCATCCTTTTCAAGGAAGTCATGTACTCCAAGTGATTTCATGTTTTCCCGCCGCTAGGTTGGATTTAAAGCAGCAGTTCAAGTGGCCTTTAAAAAAAAAAGAATATATATATATATATATATATATATGTGTTTCCCTTCAATATGCGCATCAATGCAATCCCAACACTGACAAGTGATTAGCTAAGTTGCGGATCGATCCGTTCTCCTGTGATCAATCGGCCAAGATTCGGCTCGAGGTGTCACTAAATCACTGTGTAATGAGTTAGTGGAACACATTTATATTCATATGCGTTCCACTGACGTGTGCTCGCTCACGAGCCCTGGTCCTGTCTCATGGGGCTTCTCCAGCAGCAGCAGAATCTCCCTGTCGCAGTAAGTATTGTGACTTGAACTAAACTGGTTCCTGGGGTAAGGTCAGCCTCTACTATTAACCCAGATATATGTGGGTGGATATACCATATACAAATGAAATAGCATGAAAGTGATAGGGAAATAATCTATAGATGTACTCACACGGCCATGTGTGGTACTAGGATTAAACAGTTATTGGGTTAATGACATTAAGTCAGCCCTATATAAGTATGTATTCCCAGGTCTTCTGCATGAACCGGACAAAGGATTACTAGATCCGAAACGCGTTGTTCATGCAGAGACCTGGACCGGAAGTGTTGTCTGACTGCGTCAGGACACCGTAACTGGCGCCTGCGTCTAGGGATTGCAGTGCTGTGTACCGGGAGCACACTGCACCAGAGAACATGAGGCTGGCCTTGTGGTCCTGGAGCAGCTATCCATATATGAGTTCTAATGTTACACACTTATCTTTAATAAATCCTTTTTTTTTTCCAACTTCAATTTTATTGGTGTTCCACATACAAACATTATGCCACCACCCATTATAATGTACACCATCAGTTTTTGAATGCTTAACATCTAGTAATAAAATACATAAAGAAAACTGGTATGACAGACATCTAATGGACTACCCACAACAAAAGACAAGACGTACTAGACAAGGGAACCTGGGGGCGAGGGGAGGGTGGGGGGGGGGGGGGGGGGGGGATGGAGGCTGGCGCTGCTATTGCATGACTGAGTTCTTCGACTACAGATCTTAGCACAGGTGAGTTGTAGATTCTGAGAGACTTTTCACCACAGCTTTTGCTCCTGTTAATTATAGTGAATACCGGGGTGGCAACTTTTAAGAGCCTACGTGTCCGTCGCTGTGTGCTGTCGAGTCACTTACCGTCAAAGGAGAATGCATTTGTGGCTATCATTGAAAAATCACGACAGCCTCCACCCCGGGGATATCTATCTGGGCCAACCATGGCGTCCAGACTTTTTTTTTTAAAATCTTTTTTTCCTTTATAAGAGACACATACAGAAAGTATATACAGAGGTTACAATCAATGCGGTACATTACAATCTGAGGATAGTTGCTCTTGATTGTGAGGTGGGTGTATAGTCTCAATAAATTCTTTTGTTGATTTTTGGTAAGGAAAGCTCAGGGGGGGACTCAGAGGGGGGCGATAGATGGGAACGACAGGAGAGGGGGAAAGTGGGGGGGGGGGGGGGGGGGAGGTTGACCCCTCTCTCTCTCTCTTTGCCTCCTTAGCCCGTAGACTCTTCGTCATTAGGACCTAGTCGGGCGGTAGGGATCCGGAGCTAATCCAGGGCTCCCAGGTGTTACAGAATTGTGGCATTTTTTGTTTTAACATGGCCGTTAGTTTTTCCATAGTCATTACTGTATTTATTCTGTTCACCACAGTCCTCCTGGAGGGTGCTTTTAGTTGCTTCCAGGCCGCCGCCACCGAGCATCTTGCCGCCGTAAGTATAGCGGAAGTCAGCCTGGCCGCGGGGGCTGGGAGGTCCTCCATTGGTTTGCCCAGCACGTATGTCAGAGGGTCCAGGGAAACCTCCAGGCCCAGGGTTTCATCCAGCAGCCTTTGAACTCTGGTCCAGAACCGCTGGATCTCAGGACATGTCCACCAAATGTGAGGCATGTCGCCCTTTTGTCCACATCCTCTCCAGCACAGGTCAGTTGCGCCAGGGAAGATCTGGCTCAATCTACTCCGGGTCAGGTACCATTGAAATAGTATTTTGTATATATTTTCTTTTGTAACAGAGCAAATTGAGGTTTTAGGGGCTGCGTCCCAGATGTCCTCCCAGTCCTCGAGGTCTAATGGGATGCCGAGATCTATGCACCATTTTTGCATATAAGCATGAGTGGGTGAGGGAAGAGAATTCTCTAATATGCTGTAGATTGCTGTGATTAGTCCTTTCTGGTATTCTCTCACTCGACAGAGGGACTCAAAATTGGTCAGGGGGGGGAATTTTGAGGTCGGGGATAGAGCTCCAAGGAAATGCCTTATTTGTAGAAATGCGAATATGGGGAGGTGGGGGGCTGATATTTTGTTTTTGAGCTCCTGGAAGGACAGAACTTCGTCATTCTCTAGCAGATCCGCAACCATGCTAACATTTAGGTCCTGGAATTGACCGATCTGAGCTTGGGAGCACCCAGGAGGGAAGGCAGGGTTCCCAAGTATGGGGGTGAGTTGGGAGGGGGGTGAAGTTAGGCCGTATTTCCCTCTGTTTTTGGACCAAATAGACCACGTGCATTTCATTGCTCCCAGTCCAAGCCTCTGAGGGGGTTTTTCCTTGTGCTCAGGGGTCCAGAGCAGTACTGGGAGAGGGACAGGGGATACATGACTGGTCTCTATTTCCAGCCAGCAGGCGGAGCCTGGGGGGTTGTTCCAAACCACCGCCTGTCTGAGCTGGGCTGCGTGATAGTATCTGATCACGTCAGGCACCCCCAGTCCGCCTCTTGTCTTTGCTGCCATGAGTACTGACCGCGGGACTCTGGGTTTTCGTTGTTTCCATATAAAGCGTATAATTTGCGTTTGTATATTTCTTAGTTCGGCTAGTGGGATTGGAACTGGGAGGGTCTGGAAATAATACAACAGTCGGGGAAGGATATTCATTTTAGCGGAGACGATTCTGCCAAACCAGGAAATCTGGTATGTATTCCAAGCTTCTAGATCTCTCTTGATCTGGCTAAATAGGGGGGGATAGTTAGTTTTATACAGCGAGGAATACATTCTAGTAATTTTTATCCCTAGGTATTTTATGTGGGAGGAATTCCATTTATATTTATGATTTAATTGGAGAAGTTTCCATGTGGGCTCGAGGAGGGATATATTCAGTGCCTCAGATTTGTCCATATTTATTTTGTAATCTGAAGCCAGACTAAACTGGTCTAGCAGTTTTTGTAGGTTGGGGAGGGAGATATGTGGGTCGGCTAATGTCAGAATGACGTCGTCCGCGAAAAGGGATATTTTATAGTCTTTGTCGGCTATGTTTATGCCTGAGATATCTGGGTTCACTCTGACTTGGGCTGCCAGCGGTTCTATTGAGAGCGCAAAAAGCAATGGGGATAGGGGGCAACCCTGTCTAGTTCCGTTTCGTATGTGAATCGGGCTGGCTTGTCCTCCTGGTAGCTTTAGATATGCAGTGGGGTTCTGGTATAGTGCACGAACCCCCTCTAGGAATGGTCCTGAGAAACCGAATTTGATCATTGTTTGATTGAGGAAGGACCATTTGATACGGTCAAAGGCCTTCTCGGCATCAAGGCTCAGAATCATGGCCTGGAGTTTATTGAGATGCACGTGGTCGATAATATTGATAATTTTGCGGGTGTTGTCAGAGGCCTGTCTTCCTGACACAAATCCCACTTGGTCTATATGAATTAGTCGGGGGAGAATAGGGTTTAGCCTGTTTGCGAGGATCTTGCTATAGAGTTTTAGATCTGTGTTAAGCAGGGAGATTGGTCTGTAGTTACCGCATTGCAGCGGGTCCCTTCCTTCCTTGTGAATGATAGCTAAATTGGCAGCAGAAATTATGCCTGGGATCGGGGCTCCTTCTAGAAAGGAGTTGAACATATCCAGTAAATATGGGGAAAGAGACAAACTAAATTTTTTATAATAAGCGTTTGAAAAGCCGTCGGGACCAGGAGTTTTGGCTATCTTAAGGGTGCTTATGGCTTGCGCCAGTTCCTCCTGGGTGATTTTACCGTTCAGGGCATTGAGTTCCTCGTCGGTAAGAGAGGGAAGGTTGCATTTCGTCAAGAACCGTGAGGCCGAATCTACATCTGCTGGGTTGGTTGGGGGGGGGGGGTGGAGGTTATAGAGCTCCGTGTAATAATTTGCGAATTCTTGGGCAATTTCTTTGTCTATATAGGTAGTACGGCCTCCCTTAGTACGGATTCTTGTGATTTGGACTCTTGCTTTTATGCCTCGTAGTTTTGATGCTAGAAGTTTGTCGGCTTTATTACCTCTATCATAGAAGCTCTGATTGGTCCACTTGAGTTTTTAGTTTAGATTTTTTCTTATAAGATGCCAATGAGATTAGGTCGCCTCTGGTTATTGCTTTGTGGGCTTCCCACAGCGTTGATGCTGCGGGAACTGATCCTTTATTTAATTAAAAAAATGAGGTTAGTTTGTGCCGGATTGTATCTACAATTTGCGGGTCGTTCAGTAGGGAATCATTTAGTTTCCAGTTATAAAAGGTGTTCTTTACAAAAGGGAGAGAGAGGGTCAAATCGACCGGGGCATGGTCGGACCACGTTATCGGCCCTATGTTGGACAGGGAGGACGCCTGGAAAACATTCATGGAACCTAGTAAGTAATCGATCCGCGAGTAAGACTGATGTGGGGCCGAGAAGAACGTGTAGTCCCTCTGGCCCACGTGCTGGGCCCTCCAAATATCCGTAAGGGAAAAATTTCTGCAGGATTTCCCTAAACCTTTTCGCCTTTTGCTGGGTCTGGGATGTGTGTTGAGCAGAAGGCAAGGAGGATTTGTCCTGCTCTGGTGACAGTACCATATTGAAGTCCCCGACTACCAACAGTGAGGCGAGCACAGATTGGTCCAGGGGTTCCAAGAGGCCCTGAATAAATTGTGCTTGATTTTCGTTGGGTGCGTAGATATTAATTATGGAAATGGGGTTTCCAGACAGGGATCCTTGTAAGAGTAGGTAGCGTCCCTCTGGGTCTCGGGATATATTGGTGGGGACAAATGGTACGCTATTTTTTATTAGAATGGCTACTCCCCTTTTCTTTACGGGGGAGGAGGCGTAGAAGGCCTGGGGAAAGGCTTGTTTGAATGTGTTAGGGGGGTCATTAGAGTTAAAATGGGTCTCTTGTATACAGATAATATCGCTCTTGGTTTTTTTNNNNGAGTTCCGTAGCGCTAGTTACGTTTCCTGACTGCAGTTTGAGGGCCCTTAACAATGTTGGGGGGGGGGGGGGAAGGGGAATATGGAGGAGGGGGGGATGGTGGGGGGGCAGGTTCAGGAGGGGGAGGGTGGGTGGGAGTGTGGGTGGCGTTGTTTGCAACGATCTTATTTCCGACATTTCGGCTTACAACATATTAGCCTGCATTATATACAAATAGTTTTTCAAAACAATGTCATCGTCTGTGTTTTTCACCTCAAGGCAACCTGGCGGGTAGGAGGGGGGTGGTTTGGGGGGGGGAGGGGTTAGGGGAGGTGGGTGGAGATAAGTGCCAATTCTTTGTGTCATTCTCATTTCTCGGCTATTGGGGGAGAGAGAAGGGGAAGGGGGACGAGACTGGGGGGGGGGAGAGACGGGGGGAGGGGGGGGGGACTGAGTGGGAAGGGGGGGGGACGGGGTGGGGGGGGGGTGCTTAGGTGGTCTGACATTTATAGAGGGGGGTATTCTACTCTTTTTTTTTTTGACAGCTTTTGGTCCCCAAAAGGGCAGTGTAGTGGATCGCTGGGGGCTCAGGCATCTGCTTAGGCAGACTCCGGGAGTTATTGTAATCGGAGTGGGGGGGGAAGAGGTGGGGGGATGGGAGAGAGGGGGTTGAGAGAGGGGGGGGGGAGGGAACTCGTGGGGCACAGTCTTATTCGCGTAGAATGGTGGGGGTTCGCTGAATTGAGGGAGGACAGTACCCGATGGGTGAGGCCGGGGGACACTAACCACCACCTCTACTGGCGGGGGGGGGGTTCAGTGTATACGACATGATTTCCAGGATTGTCAGCGGGGGGCGCCCATTGTCCTCGCCAGTGTAGTTCGGGTGTGCGCCACTGTTAGGTCTTGGGGTTTTGGGTATGGTATTGGAATCCAGGGAGGGGAGGGGGGGGGGGCCGGCCCTTCTTCGAAGTGGGGGCGTAGGCCTGATTAGGGGTTGTTCCGCTGGTCTGGGTTTAGGGTCGCTTCTCTCCGGGGAGCCGTACTTCATCGGGTCACTGGGTCGCGAACTGCTCCATCTATCTTTGCGGTCGGCTGTGCAGATGGATCGAACGACACTGACTAGGTACACCATCTTCAGCAGGTCCTCGGAACGGATCGGAAAGCGGTGAGGGGCTGGGCGTCGGCTGGAGATCGTGGTGCCGTCCCGGTGTGAGGAGGGAAGAGGATGAGAGGTAAGGAGGGGAGGGAGGGGGGGGGGCAAAAGAAGGATAAGCGGGGGGAGGAGGGACGGAGACAGAGGGGGGTCTAGGGGGGGATGTGCGTGAAGGGGAATCCTCGTATTGGTTAGTGGGGGGAGGGTAGTGGGGGGGGAGGGAGGGAGGGGAGGGAGTGGGGGGGGGGGAGAAAGAGGGGGGAGGGGGGGGGGGGAGGAGGCCAGAGGATGGTAGAGGGGGGGGTATAAGCAGCTGGTGTGTCGCCCTCTTTAGTGTTCGGGTTTGAGAGCAAGGATGAGATGTCATGGTTGAGTGGGGGCCTCTGGTGAGGTATCTGGTCTTTAGGTCTCAGACCGGTTCACTGGATCCGGCTGGTTGGCGAGTCTTCGGAAGACCCGGGGGGTTTCGGGTAGGTCAGATCTTGTTGCTCGGGGGACCCGCTTTCTCCTCGTGGGGGGGGTGATGCTGATGACTTTGAGGAAGTCGTTCGTGTGGCTGGTGGATCCGAGATGGTATAGAATCATCCATTTCTCTGGACGATAAGCTTAAAGGGGAATCCCAGCGGTAGGAGACCTCAGGTCACGGGAGGAGAGTGTAAGGGGTTTACATGTCCCCATGCGTTCATAACCGTGGAGGATAAGTCGCTTGTATACTTGAACAGCAGTGGTCGTCCATTTTAATATTTCCCGCGTTCTCTCCGGGCTTCTTCGCGGGTCAAGGGGGACTTGAGACCATCTTAGGATCTCTTTGACTTAGATCATGGATAACACCGAAGACACAGTCTCGTGGGAGTTAGGATCGCGGGATTTCGGGCCAAGGCTCTGTGTGCTCTGTCTAACTGTAGCTCATGCTCGGTTAGACGCGGGACCCGGTCAGAAAAAGTCTTTTAAGATAAGACTGGAGGGATTCTGGCGTGATATGACTTGGGGATCCCTCTGAAACGTTAGGTTCTGCCTACGGTCTCGTATTTCTTGATCCTCGATTGAGTGTTTTAAGGCGGCGATGATCTCGTGGCCCATTCGGGGCAGATGTCGTCTTCCATGTTGGAGTGTGCATCTGAGATAGTGGTGATTTGGGCCTCCACCGCCGTCCGTCTTGGGTTAGGGTGCTCAGATCGCACGTATATCCTCAGGACCTTTCTAATTCCTCTATAAACACCCTTCGCACTATCAGGAGGAGCTCTCAAAGAACTCCTTGTTGAGTTTTTGGTTGGCCGGGACCGCTCTTGGACCAAAGTTGCGGCGCCTCCGCGGCGTGCTCTGCTCTCGGGGCATCTTGCGATTCGAGGACGGCTCCAGCGGGCGCGGGTTTGGCTGAAAAAACTTAGACACGGGGTTTGAGCCTTTTTCTGCTGCTTCCCCCGCCATTCCTGGAGGTTCGGGGGGAGTGCTGGCCACTTTTGAGGGACTCTGCGGTGTTTGGATGCTTTTTGTATCTCTTCGTGGGGAGGGTGTCGGGAGCTCGTTTCTAACTGCATTCGTGCGGTGACGTCCGGCGTCCAGACTTTTAAGAAAAATTAGACCAGATCATTAACCATTACTCGTCAATGCTCCAGACATGCCAAATTCTGGTTCTGATTTTGGGGGATGAGTGGTACTCATTAGCTTCCATATGTGCAATCTGCATCTGTGGCTGTTTCGAAATGTGCGAATTAATTTGCGACGCATCAATCATATACCCTGGACGCCTGCCCAAATGGAACACCCACGGGTCCAGGGGGATCTCCAAATTGAGTATCCGTGTTGTAAGCATTCATGAACTTGTTCCCAACTCGACCACCTTACGGCAAGACACAGCATGTGTTGAAAACTGCCACCTCCTCGTCTGCTTAGGGCAGAGCGGGGAGTAGCCCTGATAAATGTAGCTCATAGCAGTGGGGTGTAATACCATTCATGAGGACTTTATATGCATTTTCTTTACGTCGATGCTATATAGAGCCTTGTTGTGTTGCCTGGCTGATCTTGACCCATTCTCGTCCTCTAATGTCTCCCCTAAGTTGTCCTCCCACTGTCTGATGTAACTAAGTCTGTTTTCGTAATGGGTCTCAGGACAGATCACTTCCTGTACATCCTAGATGTCAGTCCCCTATGTCCGTGCTTCGGGAACACAGCTGCTCAAAATTCGTTTATTACAGGTCTAACGGGGTTTGTTGCAGAAAAATCGGATCTGGAGTATCTAAAAAATTCTTGTTTACTGAATTTGTTCAAAAGTTTTAATATATTTCTACCCTCCAGATCCTAAGTCTGTTATATTCGACTGTCCCAAACAACAATTTCTTCCTATTCCTTCCTGGAGTGAAATTGGTTGCCTATGATTGGTGTCATAGTGAGTTCGTGAAGTTAGATTACAGTTCATTTAGAGGCCTCCCATACCTTTAGAGAGAATTAGCTATGGTCTGGAGCGCCATTGTCATCTTAGATAGCCCCTTCCTGGGTACCCCAAATCAGGTTGTGAATCAATGGTGGCACAGCAACTTTTTTCTAATTCGACCCATCTCCTTATGGAGGGGTCCGCGTTGCCATTGGATGATCTGACTTAATTGCGCGCTTTGTAGTAAGCCACAAGCCAGGGAGTACACCGTAGTATCCTTTCATGTGTGGGCTTCGTTAGAATACCCTTTGCAATTCTAGGTTTTTTCTTATTCCAAAATAAATTTCATAATTGAGATGTAGGAAGAGGATGTCTAAATTATTATAGGAATAGGTACTCTGGAATAGATATAATATCTTTGGAAGGAGGTTCATCTCAGAGTATGTACTTCCAATCCACGAGATATCTACCTTTCATCCATGTCCTGAGATCTCTCTCCAGTGTCTTGATCAACCTGGGAAAATTGGCTTGTATAGTTTATAGTCCCTTGTTAAATATACCCCTAAATATTGATGGCGGAGGTTTGCCATTTGAAATTAAAGTTTATTCAATTAATTGTCTCAATTCTCTTTGGGTAGATTTTTTATTAAGTGCTTCACGACTAGTCTAGTTGATTTTAAACCAGAGACCTGATTAAACCTACCTAAAGCTCAAAACAATTAGGAAGGATGTGAGTGGTTTTTAAAACGTTTAAAATTATGTCATCTGGTACAAAGCTGCTTTGTGAAGTGGTCATCTACTGGAGAGCCAGTAATGTCAGGACTAAGCCTGAAAACGCCGCTAGGTCAATACAAAGGGCAAACCGCAAAGGGGACAGTGGACATCCTTCGTCTGTTCCGCTTTTTATAGAGAACTGACCAGAGGGAAAACCCTGATGGTGCCACCCTTGCTGTCGGGCCGTTGTACAGAGCCAAAATGGGCCCCAGGAGGCGTCCCTCAAACCCAAATTCACCAAAGTTTCTTTTAGGTAGGGCCAGTCAATAGATGAAAAGCTTTCTCAGCATCCAGACCAACACCATGGAGGGTATATTTAGAGTTTTTTTAGCCAAATCAGTCAATTATTCTCATGGTGTTGTTGCTGCCTGTCTGCCTCCGATAAACCCCACTTGATCCGGGTGGATTAATCTGGGAAACCCTACCCAGCCTGTTTGCTATAAGTCTAGAAAACAAAAATTGACATCCCGTATTGATAGGGAAAAGGTGCGTAGCTCTTACAGTCGCAGGGTCCTTACTCAGGTTTATGGATCAAAAAATGGAAGCTTGTAGCATATGCGATGGAAGGAGGCCCCCCGCTAAGATTTTCATTAAATAGTTTTAAAACAATGAGGAGCCAACAATTTAAGTACTTTTTGTAATATAGATTCGAAAAGCCATCCGGACCTGCGCTTTAGTTGGTTTGAGTGTCTTAATGACCCCCGCTAACTCCTCAAGTGTAAAATCGGTCCTGTAGTGCCTCCCTCACATCTCTGCCCAGCGTGGGTAGTTTAGCCGCAGCCAAAATGTTTTCAATCTCTCTGTTGTTTTTGAGTTAGTATGACCTTATCTATTGTATAATTTTCATAGTAGTCATATTACTTCACTATCTTCCCAGGAATGGAAGTGAGGTCACCATTTTGGGGTCCGAATGTGTGAATATGATTGGAAGCCTATTTTTTAGCTTATTGGCAGTAGGGTATATGGCTTGTTTGTTTTTCATAAAATTTAGCCCTATACCAAGTCATTCCTTCTCGGCTTGAGAGGAGAGAGGCAGATTGGTTTAGTTTTGGTATCTAGTAACTTGTTTCAGGATGTGGTCGTGTTCGCTACTTTATGTAGAGAGGAGAGGTCTGTAATTGGTTCTCCAGTTCTTTAATTTTCCCCAATCAATACCTTTTCGCTGGCCACCAAATTCATTAGGATCCCTCTGAGGGTTGCTATGTGCTTCACCAGCGTGGAGTGTGTGTTTACATCCCCTCATTCTCCATGAAATATTCTTTAATTTTGTCCCCTATTCCTCTCTAAGGCTGGGACTTTCAGCGAAATCTCATTTAGCCTCCATTCGTAGTTCTGGGCCTGTCTAGAGTGTACCAATTCGCATCGCAGCTCCATTGATGATGGTCAGACCATGAAAATCATGAATCTTGAAGCGTAGACCGCAGGGACCAATCTATTGGATATTAGGAAGTAATCATTTGCTGTACGTTTTGTGGGATGTGAAAAGAATAGAATGTGTACTCCTTCACCAGTTGATGCTGTTCACTGCCAGATGTCGCAGCTGACAATCTTTCGGTCTTTTGATATTGTTAATCATTCTGTCTGTAGTCTTGTTAGTGGTAGTACATCTGTCCCAGTCGAGTTTAATGCTCTCATTTAGGTCCCCTGCTAACGATAATGTTCCTGTTGCAACCTTCGGAGTTTACAAAAAAAATTGACAAAGTCGTCTCCGCTTGTGTACCGGCGCATATATTTGTCGCTAGGTGATTGGTTGATCTCGATAGTGCTGTTACTATCAAATACCTGCCGTCTTTTTCGGCATGCATTCTCTGAGTCACAAACGGTATTATACTATTGTGAATAAAGGACTACCCCTCTTTTTTTGACCCGTTGCAGAGGATAAAAAGTGTTAATCTAAAATCTTTGTCAAATATTTGGGGTAGTTTATTTGCGAGAAGTGAGGTTTCCTGCAAAAATTAATTTCAGCCCCCTTTCGCTGTAATCTTTGAAGGCGGACTCTCCTTTTTATTGGACTATTAAAATCCCATAAACATTATGAGAGATTAGTGTATATCTTACTCATTGTAGTAGTTGTGGGGGTGTCTCAAGCCAAATTCTACCGGTTTCCTGCAGTATTTGTCTCTGCTGGATGTTGTGACCGCCTGCGCTCGTGCTTTCAGTTTCTGCAACCTCTGTGGGGCACTATGAGAGATTAGTGTATATATCCTTAGTCATTGTAGTAGTTGTGGGTGTATCTCAGCCCCATCTACCTGTTCCTTGCAGTATTTGTCTCTGCTGGAGGTTATGACCTGCTTGCCTCGTCTTTCAGTTTTCTGCAAACTCCTGTGGGCACACAGTGGGGGGGGGGGGGGACACACAAATGGGGGAACCAGGGAGAACCCTAACACGCAACAACATAAAACATAAAATGATAGGTTTCCGGTGCCATCCCCTCCATCTGTCGGCACAAATCCATTGCCTGGGGTTTTTCCCACTTGTATAAGAAACTTTGACGTGGAATATTCCAAGTCCACTTCTAGTGATGTAACCCAAAGGACTTGTCAGGCCCATGAGATTTCCTTCTTCATTCCCAACGCGCAGCCCATGCGGGCGCTAGAGAGGTCCTCACCTTACTACTCCCGCCCCTACTAATTCCAAATAAACTTACTCAATTACAACCCAACCAGTGAATGATGACCCTTAAAACCTGATAATAGAGCCTCTTATCTGACATGCTAAACAAGCGCCTCTAGCCTTGCCTAGATGCGCGTCTACCGCACAACCTTCTCCAGTGTATAATGTCGTCCCTTATGGTTAGCCGAATAATAACGATACTGCCAGCCATACCAGCCCCTCGCGTCTTAGCTTTACTGCCGTTCTCCTTTATTGCTCCATGCATGATCCATATCCAGATATTCGCTTTCATCTCCAGTACATACCTCCTGAACTTTCCTATCCCATGCTCTCGCCTATTCCTTTTCCATCATTTCCCGTTCACCTTACGCTGTTCCTCTCTTGCCTCAACCTGTTTTCTAATCTCCGCTGTATTTCTTACCTCCGTTCGTTGCCCCCCTCTTTCCTCACTTCAACAATCCCTGCTACCTTCTTTTCCTACCATACCTCCCTACCCTACCTCTTTTCTTCTCCTCTACGTTCAATTCCAATGACCCGCTACTGATATTCACTTCCACTGCTGTCCATTTCACTTCCCCATCGATGTCTATCCATGACTGTATCTCCTGCTCCTTACCGCTCTCCCTACCTCCCCAGCCGTTCGATCACCTCCACCTTCCGTTCCTCTGCTCCCGCGGCCTAACAGGCTTCGAACACTCACCATCGTTCCCTATGACTGTGTCCTTTCCCCCGCTTACCCTCCCTATTTCACCCTACTTCCTTACTCGTTCCTGACTGACTAGCGGTGTAACTGTTTCCTTGTCACCTACTTACTGCAATACTACACGACTCCCGCCTATGCCCTATCGTTTCCTGCTTTCCCACTAGAGTCATCAATATTGATTTTAGATAATGTCCCTCTTAACTGACCATCCGCGACTTCGTCCTGTCGCTTGTGCACATCGCCGTGCGCCGAGGGTGAGGTTCTCCAGCAAAGAAGATATGGCCGCTACGACTGTCCAGTCCTCTCTTCTACAGCCCTGCCCCTAGTTCCGGCGCTGGAGTAGTCCGTCACTTAGGTGACTAGCTCACTTCCGCCCCTCCTTCACTGGCAACTGTCGACTTCCCTCCAGCTTGTGACGTATTTCTGGGGCCCGCCAATTTTGGATCCTGCTGCCTGCCGAAGGAGCGTGGGGGGGGGGTTCAGTGTATACGACCTGATTTCCAGGATTGTCAGCGGGGGGCGCCCATTGTCCTCGCCAGGTAGTTCGGGTGTGCGCCACTGTTAGTGTCTTGGGGTTTCTTTGGGTCGGTCATTGGGAATCCAGGGAGGGAGGGGGGGGGGGCCAGGCCCTCTTCGAAGTGGGGGCGTAAGGCCTTGATAGGGGTTGTTCCGCTGGTCTGGGTCTTTAGGGTCTCCGCTTCTCTCCGGGAGCCGTACTTCATCGGGTCACGTGGGTCGCGAAGCTAGCTCCATCTATCTTTGCTGGTCCGGCTCTGCAGATGGATCGAACGACTCTTGGTACCATCTTTCAGCAGGTCCTCGGAAACGGATCGGAAGCGGTGAGGGCTGGGCGTCGGCTGGATCGTGGTGCCGTCCGGTGTGAGGAGGGAAGGAGGAGAAGGTA
>WSYH01007423.1:0-13146 GCA_036426205.1 Ascaphus truei | reverse complement strand
ATTAGGTATGGGGGGAGGGTAGTGGGGGGGGAGGGTAGGGAGGGGAGGGTGAGAGGGGGGGGAGAAAGGAGGGGGGGGGGGGGGGGGGGGGGGGGAGGGGGAGGGGGGGAGCAGGGTATAAGCAGCTGTGTCGCCTCTTTAGTGGTTCGGGGTTTGAAGCAGGAGGGAGATATCATGGGTGAGTGGGGCCTCTGGTGAGGCTATCTGGTCTTTTAGGTCTCAGACTCGGGTTCACTGGATCCGCTGGTTGGCGAGTCTTTCGGAGGCCCGGGGGGTTTCGGGAGGGTCAGATCTTGTTGCTCGGGGGACCCGCTCTTCTCCTCGTGGGGGGGTGATGCTGATGACTTTGAGGAAGTCGTTCGTGTCTGCTGGATCCGAGATGGTATAGAATCGTCCATTCCTCGGGACGATAAGCTTAAAGGGGAATCCCCAGCGGTAGGAGACCTCACGGTCACGGAGGAGAGCTGTAAGGGGTTTCATGTCCCCATGCGTTTCATAACCGTGGACCGGGATAAGTCGCTGTATACTTGAACAGCGTGGTCGTCCATTTTAATATTTCCCGCGCTTCTTGCTCCCGAGCCCAGAGATCTTTTCTTAGCAAGTATACTGGATACCGAACGAATCACGTCTCGTGGGAGTTAGGATCGGGGATTTCGGGCCAAGCGATCTGTGTGCTCTGTCTAACTGTAGCTCATGCTCGGTTAGACCGTGGAACCAGGCTCAGAAAAAGGCTTTTAAGATAAGACTGGAGGGATTCTGGCGTGATTGACTTGGGGATCCCTCTGAAAAAGTAGTTTGCCTACGGTCTCTATTTTCTTGATCCTCGATAGAGTTTTTAAGGCGGCGATTCTCGTGCCCCATTCGGGCCAGTCGTCTTCCATGTTGGAGTGTGCATCTGAGATAGTGGTGATTTGGGCCTCCACCGCGTCCGTCTTGCGGGTTAGGGTGCTCAGATCGCACGTATCATCCTCAGGACCTTTCTAATTCCTCTATAAAACCCCCTTCGCATCTCAGGAGGAGCGTTCTCAAAGAACTCCTTGTTGAGTTTGTGGTGGGCCGGGACCGCTTGGACCCAAAGTTGCGGCCTCCGCGGCGTGCTCCGCTCCTCGGGCGCCATCTTGCGATTCACGAGGACGGCTCCAGCGGCGCGGGGTTGGCTGAAAAAACTTAGACACGGGGTTCTGAGCCTTTTTCTGCTGCTTCCCCGCCATCCCTGGGGTTCGGGGGGAGTGCTGGCCACTTTTGAGGGACTCTGCGGTGTTTGGATGCTTTTCTGATTTATCGTGGGGAGGGGATGTCGGGAGCTCGTTTCCTAACCTGCCATTCGCGGTGACGTCCGGCGTCCAGACTTTTAAGAAACTTAGACCAGAGTCATTAACCATACTCGTCAATTGCTCCAGACATGCCAAATTCTGGTTCTGATTTGGGGGATGAGTGGTACTTCATTTAGCTTCCATAATGCTGCAATCTCGCATCTAGTGGCTGTTTCGAAATGTGCGATTAATTTATGCGACGCATTCAATATACCCTGGACCCGCCTGCCCAAATGGAACACCCACGGGTCCAGGGGGATCTCCAAATTGAGTATCCGTTGTAGCCATTCATGAATTTGTTCCCAAACTGCGACCACCTTACGGCAAGACCACAGCATGTGTTGCAAATCTGCCACCTCCTCGTCCTGCTTAGGGCAGAGCGGGGAGTAGCCCTTGATAAATGTAGCTCATAGCAGTGGGGTGTAATACCATCTCATGAGGACTTTATATGCATTTTCCTTTAACGTCGTGCATATAGAGCTTTCTGCTGCTGCCTGGATTATCTTGACCCATTCCTCGTCCTCTAATGTCTCCCCTAAGTTCGCCTCCCACTGTCTGATGTAACTAAGTCTGTTTTCGTAATGGGTCTCAGGACAGATCACTTCCCTGTACATCCTAGATGTCAGTCCCCTAGTGTCCGTGCTTCTGGAACACAGCTGCTCAAAATTCGTTCTTACAGGTCTAATCGGGGTTTTGTTGCAGAAATCTCGGATCTGGAGGTATCTAAAAAATTCTTTGTTTACTGAATTTGTTCAAAAGTTTTAATATATTTTCTACCCTCCAGATCCCTAAGTCTTGTTATATTCGACTGTTCCCAAACTAACAAATTCTTCCTATTCATTCCTGGAGTGAAATCTGGATTGCCTATGATTGGTGTCATAAGTGAGTTCTTGGAAGTTAGATTACAGTTCATTTTAGAGGCCTCCCATACCTTTAGAGAATTAGCTATGGTCTGGAGCGCCATTGTCATCTTAGATAGCCCCTTCCTGGGTAACCAAATCAGGTTGTGTAATTCAATGGGTGCACAGCAACTTTTTTCTAATTCGACCCATCTCCTTATGGAGGGGTCCGCGTGCCATTGGATGATCTGACTTAATTGCGCCGCTTTGTAGTAAGCCAACAAGCCAGGTACCGCTAGTCCTCCTTTCATGGTGGGCTTCGTTAGAATACCCTTTGCAATTCTTAGGTTTTTCTTATTCCAAATAAATTTCATAATTTGAGACTGTAGGAAGAGGATGTCTAAATTTATTATAGGAATAGGTACTCTGGAATAGATATAATATCTTTGGAAGGAGGTTCATCTTCATGCTATGTATCCTTCCAATCCACGAGATACTACCTTTCATCCATGTCCTGAGATCCTCTCCCAGTGTCTTGATCAACCTGGGAAAATTGGCTTTGTATAGTTTTATAGTCCCTTGTTAAATATACCCCTAAATATTTGATGGCGGAGGTTTGCCATTTGAAATTAAAGTTTATTTCAATTAATTTCTCAATCTCTTTGGGTAGATTTATATTAAGTGCTTCCGACTTAGTCTAGTTGATTTTAAACCCAGAGACCTGATTAAACCTACCTAAGAGCTCAAAAACATTAGGCAAGGATGTGAGTGGTTTTGAAAACGTTAAAATTATGTCATCTGCGTACAAAGCTGCTTTGTGCATCTGGTCATCTACTGGGATGCCAGTAATGTCAGGACTAAGCCTGAAATGCGCCGCTAGGGGCTCAATACAAAGGGCAAACAGCAACGGGGACAGTGGACATCCTTGTCTTGTTCCGCTTTTTATAGCGAACTGACCAGAGGGAAAACCCTGATGGTGCACCCTTGCTGTCGGGCCGTTGTACAGAGCCAAAATGGCTCCCAGGAGGCGTCCCTCAAACCCAAATTCCACCAAAGTTTCTTTTAGGTAGGGCCAGTCAATACGATCGAAAGCTTTCTCAGCATCCAGACTCAACACCATGGAGGGTATATTTAGTTTTTTAGCCAAATCAGTCAATTATTCTCATGGTGTTGTCTGCTGCCTGTCTGCCTCCGATAAACCCCACTTGATCCGGGTGGATTAATCTGGGAATAACACTACCCAGCCTGTTTGCTATAAGTCTAGAAAAAAAATTGACATCCGTATTGATCAGGGAAATAGGCTGGTAGCTCTTACAGTCTGCAGGGTCCTTACCAGGTTTATGGATCAAAGAAATGGAAGCTTGTAGCATATGCGATGGGAAGGAGGCCCCCCGCTAAGATTTCATTAAATAGTTTTAACAAATGAGGAGCCAACAATTTAAGATACTTTTTGTAATATAGATTCGAAAAGCCATCCGGCCCTGGCGCTTTAGTTGGTTTGAGTGTCTTAATGACCCCCGCTAACTCCTCAAGTGTAAAATCGGCCTGTAGTGCCTCCCTCACATCTCTGCCCAGCGTGGGTAGTTTAGCCGCAGCCAAAAATGTTTTCAATCTCTCTGTTGTTTTTGAGTTATGTATGACCTTATCTCCATTGTATAATTTTTCATAGTAGTCCTAAATTACTTCTACTATCTTCCCAGGAATGGAAGTGAGGTCACCATTTTGGGTCCGAATAGTGTGAATATGAAAATTTGGAAGCCTATTTTTTAGCTTATTGGCAAGTAGGGTATCTGGCTTGTTTGTCTTTTCATAAAATTTACGCCTATACCAAGTCATTTCCTTCTCGGCTTGAGAGGAGAGGAGGAGATTGAGTTTAGTTTTGGTATCTAGTACTTGTTTCAGGATGTGGTCCTGTTTCGCTACTTTATGTAGAGAGGAGAGGTCTGCTAATTGGTTCTCCAGTTCTTTAATTTTCCCCAATCAATCCCTTTTTCGCTTGGCCACCAAATTCATTAGGATCCCTCTGAGGGTTGCTTTATGTGCTTCCCACAGCGTGGAGTGTGTGTTTACACTCCCCTCATTCTCCATGAAATATTCTTTAATTTTGTCCCCTATTTCCCTCTCTAAGGCTGGGACTTTCAGCGAAATCTCATTTAGCCTCCATTTCGTTCTAGGCCTGTCTAGTGGTACCAATTCGCATCGCAGCTCCATTGATGCATGGTCAGACCATGAAATATCATGAATCTCTGAATGCGTGACCGCAGGGACCAATCTATTGGATATTAGGAAGTAATCAATTCTGCTGTACGTTTTGTGGGGATGTGAAAAGAATGTGTACTCCTTCACCCGTTGATGCTGTTCCTGCCAGATGTCCAGCAGCTGACAATCTTTCAGGTCTTTTGATATTGTTAATCCATTCTGTCTGTAGGTCTTGTTAGTGGTAGTACATCTGTCCCAGTCCGAGTTTAATGCTCTATTTAGGTCCCCTGCTAAGATAATGTTCCCTGTTGCAACCTTCTGGAGTTTACCAAAAAAATTGACAAAGTCGTCTCCTGCTTGTGTACAGGGCGCATATATTGTCGCTAGCGTGATTGGTTGATCTCGTATAGTGCCTGTTACTATCAAATACCTGCCGTCTTTTTCGGCATGCATTCTCTGAGTCACAAACGGTATACTATTGTGAATTAAAAGGACTACCCCTCTTTTTTTGACCCGTGCAGAGGATAAAAAGTGTAATCTAAAATCTTTGTCAAAATATTTGGGGTAGTTTATTTGCGAGAAGTGAGTTTCCTGCAAAAATATAATTTCAGCCCCCTTTCGCTTGTAATCTTTGAAGGCGACTCTCCTTTTTATTGGACTATTAAATCCCTAAACATTATGAGAGATTAGTGTTATATCCTTACTCATTGTAGTAGTTGTGGGTGTGTCTCAGCCAAATTCTACCGGTTTCCTGCAGTATTTGTCTCTGCTGGAGGTTGTGACCTGCCGCCTCGTCTTTCAGTTTTCTGCAACCTCCTGTGGGCACTATGAGAGATTAGTGTTATATCCTTAGTCATTGTAGTAGTTGTGGGTGTATCTCAGCCAAATTCTACCTGTTTCCTGCAGTATTTGTCTCTGCTGGAGGTTATGACCTGCTGCCTCGTCTTTCAGTTTTCTGCAAACTCCTGTGGGCACAAGTGGGGGGGGGGGGACACACAAATGGGGGAACCAGGGAGAACCCTAACACGCAACAACATAAAACATAAAATGATAGGTTCCGGTGCCATCTCCTCCATCTGTCGGCACCAAATCCATTGCCTTGGGGTTTTTTCACACTTTGTATACGAACTCTTGACGTGGAATATTCCAAGTCCACTTCTAGTGATGTAACCCAAAGGACTTCGTCAGGCCCATGAAGATTTCCTCTCTTCATTCCCAACGCGCAGCCCATGCGGGCGCAAGAGCAGGTCCTCACCTACTACTCCCGCCCCACTCATTAAATAAACTTAACTCAATTACAACCCAACCAGTCCGAATTATGACCCTTAAACCCTGATATAAGAAGCCTCTTATCTGACAGGCTAACCTCCCTGCCCTCTAGCCTTGCCTAGATGCGCGTCTACCGGCACAACCTTCTCCCAGTGTATAATGTCGTCCCTTATGCTTAGCCGAATAATCGATACTGTCCCAGCCATACCAGCCCCTCCGCTCTTAGCTTTACTTTCCGTTCTCCTGTTTATTGCTCCATGCATGATCCATATCCAGATATTACGCTTTCCATCTCTTACATCACCTCCTGAACTTTCCTATCCCATGCTCTCGCCTATTCCTTTTCCATCATTTCCCGTTCACCTTACGCTGTTCCTCTCTTGCCTCAACCTGTTTCTACTATCTCCGCTGTATTTCTTACCTTCGTGCCACCCTCCTTTCCTCACTTACAACATCCCTCTTCCTTTCTTCCTCCATACCTTCCCCTACCTACCCTCTTATTTCTTTCCTCTACTGTTCACTTCCAATGACCCGCTACTGATATTCACTTCCACTCTGTCCATTTCACTTCCCCCATCCTGTCTATCCATGTACTGTATCTCCTGCTCCTTACCTGCTCCCTACCTCCCCAGCCGTTCGATCACCTCCACTTCCCGTTCCTCTGCTCCCGCGCCTAACAGGCTTCGATACACTTCACCATCGTTCCCCTATCCTGCTGGTCCTTTCCCCCCGCTTACCCTCCCTATTCACCCTACTTCCTTACTCGTTCCCTGACTGACTAGCGTGTAACTGTTCCTTGTCACCTACTGCCTACCTCCCCGACTCCCCGCCTATTGCCTATCTTTTCCTGCTTTCCCCAACTAGAGTCATCAATTATTGATTTTAGATAATGTCCCTCTTAACTGCACCATCCGCGACTTCGTCCTGTCGCTTGTGCACATCGCCGTGCGCCGAGGTGAGCGTCTCTCCAGCAACAGAAGATATGGCCGCTACGACTGTTCCAGTCCCTCTCTTCTACAGCCCTGCCCCTAGTTCCGGCGCTGGAGTAGTCCGTCACTTAGGTGACGTCACTTCCGCCCCTCCTTCACTGGCAACTGTCGACTTCCCTCCAGCTTGTGACGTATTTCTGGGGCCCGCCATTTTGGATCCTGCTGCCTGGCGCGAAGGACGTGGTTCCGCTCCCTCTTCCCGCCCAACCTCGGCTTCCGGCATCTGCGTGTCATCTTGGCTCTGGAACTCCCGAGGTTGCCGCCATCTTTACTGGGATGCCATCACAGTAACATGAGGTACGATACTGCTGCGGCAGCTTTTATTCTTACTAATAACTGGCATGTACCTGGCATGTTCCTGGAATGTGACACTTTTCACCCGGAGCATGCCGGGCTCCTTTTGCCTTCCCAGCCAGGCGCATTACACGGCTGACGCGCGGTTGATGTGTTAATTAATAATGGTTCAGGATTTACTAGGCTGCAATGCTTCGCGTGTCCGCCAGATGGCATAAATTCAGAATGTATGCAGTATATTGATATATAATATATATATATATATATATATATACTGTATAACAACCCTTAACCCCTAACATACAGTAACTGTACATTTTTATTCATAGTGTACATGTACAGGGGGTCTCCGGAGCTGAACCGCGTTGGTTTCAGGTCGGGGGACCCCCTGCTCCCCGAGATACAGCCCCCTTTATGAGGTGCCGGTATCCCTCTGCTTGGTTACCGGCACCTCATAAAGGGGGTGTTCGGGGAGCAGGGGGTCCCCCGACCTGAACCAACGCGGTTCAGCTCCGGAGGGACACCCCCGGCACTCAATCTACACTATGAATAAAAATGTATTTTAAATAATTTTTAATGTGCCGATGTTTGCGCAGAGAGAGCAGCGGTTCTCTCTCTGCTGCAAACACATCTCGCCAGGGGACGGCCTATAGTATCATTGATGTGCATATACAGTACTGTATGTGTATGTTAGGGGTTATAGGGGTTGTTGTTATACAGTATATACTGTATATATACAGTATACAGTACCGACACACTTTATTGCAGTGTGGTCGGTACCGCAAGCCGGGAGATTTCCCGGCTTGCTAGTGGCCGCCCCTCGGCGTGCCGCGCGTCATAGACGCGCGGTCACGCGTCTTCGGGAGCCTGCGCCCCCTGCACGCGCGTACAGGGCTCCCCAAGGGAGCCCTGGTGTCCCGCGATCTGCGGGACGGCGGCAGGGGGTTCCGGGGGACCCGGCGGACCCGGCAGCGGTAGGGAGAGCGCCCCGATCGGAGGGCGCTCTTCCGCTGCTTCGGCGCGCGCCCGTCACACTCGGGCGCGCGCCAGGCTACTGCTGCGGCCAAGAACGGGCAAATGCTCGAATAAACTTAGCCGCAGCAGTATACTGCATTACAATTCATGAATTTCTCGGCTTCAAAGACAACAGCTCGCAAACGCCCCCATGCGTTTTTACACGGCATTGCAGTATTGCAGCCAGCCGGAATAAAATGCTTAAATCACAGCCGCGAATATAACGCTATATACCCCGGGAGAAAACGACACAAAACCGCACATCACCGGGGTCCTCTGAAATTCGCGGAGCTAGCCAAGTAAGAATAAAGTTGGTCGCCAGTGTAGTTTTTTTTTTGCTCTTTCTTCCCTGCAGGAACGTTGGCTTGTAAATCCAATGCATAGTTCATTAAAGACCTTCCTTTGTTTGCTTTGCCAGACTGGTACAGGCAACAACCGCTGATTTACAAACTGTAACTTTAACCTTGTCAACTTTTTAGGGGATCTTTTCATTTGTTTATTAACTTTGGGAAACTTGTCCAACTTTTGCAACGTGCTAACCTGTGTGTGTGGCGCTGTCTCGCACTGTATGTGCACTGAGAGGCTACTACAGAAAGACAGAGGGGAAAGAAGTGCGACCCACTGTAGAGAAGGAGCAGCACAAAGATACCTATAGAAACTCCTAGTACCACACATGGCCGTGTGAGGACATCTATATGTAACGGTATTTCTGGCCCGACCTGACCCACCCAATCTCACATTGGCCCCTGTGGTCTAACCGGACCCCATTACAGTGTGAATATGCCTGATGGTGCACCTGCTGGCTACAGGACTCCTGAGTCTCCCGCATGATGGTGTGTGGGGAGGACCCGTCAGACAGGCAGCTGAGGTAGTGTGCTGAGTCTCACCTAGTTCCAGTGCAGCGCCTCCACCTCACCAGGGTCCCCGCGTCCGCAAGGGGATGATCCTGGCGAGGAACTCCTCCGTGGTGCTCCTCTCTGTACACTCATTCCAGATAGATACACGAGAGGGTTTCTGGCTGAACTCATCTTTATTGACACGGCAGGGCAACTGCCCTCCACAAGGAGTATCTTCAGCCGCTCATCTCGCCAGTGCTCCCTTTTGATAGGTATATCACCTAGATCAGGGATTCACTATTCCCGCAGGAATCACTGTCCTGTGCCAGGTCCCTGGACACAGCCTCCCATGGAGTTACTATAACATAACTGACACTCTGATAGAACTTGAACTCCTTCCTCAGCTCTGACAAGAGCTGGAACTCCTTTCTCAGCAGAACAACTAGCAACCCACTTTAGAACACAGTGCTGTGCCTTATGTAAGCTTCTGAGGCTGACACATCTCTGACATCACTAACCATGGAGTCAGAGCATGTGACCAGTCCCAGCCATACACAGAGCACCCCACCAGGGTGTGAGGGAAAACCTCCATGATTACTGCTGGCATGCCCACACTTACCAGGCCTTACTGCCAGCAGGAGAGATGACTGTAGGCATTTTACATGACCGCTACATTTAGATTATTTCCCTATCACTTTCATGCTATTTCATTTGTGTGTATTACGGTCTAATATTTTATTTGAGTTTTGTTTGCGTCCCCCTATTTCTTTCTTCATATACTCCACATCGAGGATCGTGGGAAGATCCTCTCATTGGGGCTGAGCAGCATATGCAGATTGTTTGTATTGGTCTGGTATATTTTATACTCCATTTATCTTTTCATTCACCTGTGTTTATGTGTGAGTGCTGTGCGAATTGTTCATCAAAGACCTCAATAATCAGCCATGCTGGAAAAAAGATTTTTAGAGAAGGACTATACACCCTTGGATTTGAGTGAAACTAAAAATCAAGTGCGGGAAATTGACAGAAATCTACTTTTAAAGTCAAACTCAAGTAAAGTAATGAAACCGAATTGTATTCCTTTTATCACTCAATTTAATAGCGATCATTTTAAAATCAATAACATTTTAAATAAGCACTGGCATATTTTAAAAAGTGATCAATATTTGAAAGACTTTTTACCAGACCGTGCGCAAGTTATTTATACCAAAGCACAAAATATTAAAGATAGACTTGCTCCTAGTTTTTTGAAACCAGTATCAACTAGTGATACGTGGTTGGGTCAAAAACCTAAAGGTTTTTTTAAGTGTACCGGCTGTAAATTTTGTATAACTAAAACAGATTGCTTCATGTCCCAAGTAACCAAAGAGGTATTCAAAATTAATACATTTATAAATTGCAAAAGTACCTCTGTTATTTATTTATTACAATGCCCATGCGGTCTACAATATGTGGGCCGCACCATCAGAGCCCTCCGGGTTAGAATTCTGGAACACCTTAGGAACATTGTAAATGGATTGGAAAACCACAGTGTTCCATTACATTTGAAACTGTTCCATGAGTCAAATCCGGAGGGCCTGAGCTACATAGGCATTGATCAGGTTACTTTAAATTGGAGGGGAGGCAATCGTATCCAGGAAGTCTCCCAAAAGGAGACTTTCTGGATACATAAACTATGTACACTTAAACCTTTGGGTTTGAATATTGACATACAGTAGATTTAGCTTCCTTTTTAAATTAATATTCATAGTGTCTTTTTTAACATACATTCATAGTGCATTTTTAAGTTATACATATATTATATATTCCTCTTTTTAAGAAGGTCTGCTTTTTAATATATATTTATATGTGTAATGTGTTTTTTAATACATGGTATTTAAAAAAAAAAATTTAAAAAAAAAATATATATATATATATATATGCCTTTTATGTACCTGTACTGATCTCTCTTCTTGTTTCCATTTAGATCCATCATGGGGCTAAAAATGCTATAATTATGTATTATTATTTTATTTTTTATTGTGTAATTTTATGCTTAATGCATTTTTATTATATAATTGTATTATGTGTTTTCATAATCCCCCTCTTATATTTTATTCATTTGTATTCTTATTTAATGTTCCGATTTGTCTAGTATTTAAGTAGGGCTGTCTGTAGTGATACACTGAGCCTATCAAACTCAGTTTTGATCCGTGACGTCATTGATTCCTTTCCCCTTTAGGGACTATTTAAGTTAGAGTCACTGCCATGTATCCTTACACCGCTGAAGAAGTCCGAATCTCGGATGAAACGCGTAGGGTTTTTGCATGCGCATAGACCTTGTGAAGCAGTCGGTGCCTCCGAAGGACTCTCTGCTGTGACACCAGCTGCCTTGCTATCACGCCCTCTTGCTTTCGAACGCGGAAGTAGAGGACGTGTAACAGCTGACTGGAGTCCTACACACAGCGTCTGAACCCAGAGTGGTTAAATTGCTTTTATTTGTCCTTGAGCATGTGAGTGTATTGGAGCCTCCTTGCTCGAGTATATTTTATAAATTAAATTGTGTTGCACTATATTTTTCTTCTTTTTCTTTACATATGCTGCCTATTTGAGATTCCTTGTGATCTTTCCACCTTGGAGAGGAAGTTTTGCGCTTTGTGTCCTCCCCCAGACGTTATTTTGAGCGATTGTGAAATCTCTCACACCAGCTGCATCTCCTCTTGGTGATATTTATTTTGTTTTTGTTTATATTAATGTATCTTTAAGGTTTGCGCTTACTTTCCTTGCACCTTAAACCTCTGTCACTCTGGCCCACAACTGCTATGGATTCTACTATTCTGTTTATCCCTACTCAATTATTATTAAAAAAAAGTGTGTGTGTGTGTGTGTGTGCCAAGCACGCACATTTTAAGTGACACGTATTTGTCTTTTGTCATTGAAATTGCATTTGTGATGTATAAGTATATAAGAATATAGTATAAGATGTATAACTTAAAAATGCAGTATGAATGTATGTTAAAAAAGACACTATGAATATTAATTTAAAAAGGAAGCTAAATCTATGTCAATATGATGGTGATTTTTTAATTAAAAATCAAAACCCAATTCCAGTTCAAAAACACAAAGAAGTTTGACTGCGTGCTTTAGCTATTTGCACGTCTATATTTATAGTAACTGAATTCCTTGTGTCTGTGTGTCAGTCAGTGTGTGTATGTCAGTAAGTGTGTCTCTCTCTGTGTGAATGTGGTGTGTATGTCTTCTCTCTCTGTGTCCTGACTCCCCCCGCCCCAGCGGAGCTGGGGACACAAGGGGCTCTGTCCGAGTCTCCCCCCCCCCACCCCGGCGGAGTTGCGGGCCGTGTGTCCTGCTGCAGCCAGCCCCCGGCGGAGGTACGGGACATGGGGGGTGCTCGGCAGTTCACAGGGGGGTGGGGGGAGATAGGCACATCATTCAGGGGCGGTGTTCGGTGCATCAGTGGGGTGTGTGTGTCAGTGGGGTGTGTGAGTCAGTGTGTGTCAGTCAGTGTGTATGCCCAGATAAGTGTGTAATAATGCTGCTTTTGACTGTAAGCTCATAAAATTGAACCATCTTTTAACTTGCTCCTTTTCAGCTTTAACCCCTTCGTTTTGGCAGAAAAAAACTCTAAGAAAGAAAATATCAGCATGGCTGCTCCCAGCTCTTCAGACTAATTTATAGTCATTAAATATCTTAAAAACTTATTAAACTTAAGTTTAATTTATGCAATTTGACTTCTCCACAGTTCAGCAAGTGTGCTGAGCTGTCCCTGTGTGACTATTTTGTTATTGCTTGTCCAGGTTGCTTGGCGAAGTGACGTCATCAGCGTCATATGACCCTGCAATGACGTCAGACGTCAACCAGGAAGGACTGAGGCTGCAGTGGCTGCCCGGCTGTAAACACAGGTGATGGGTATGAGGTGATTTTGTAACCCCTGGGGCAGTGGTGGGATTCAGCCGGTTCGCACCGGTTCGTCCGAAATTGGTCCTAGGATTTCTGAAGTTCGCCGAACCGGTGCTTAACAGGCGGTGGGAGATGGTATGCGGCGGCGGTGGTGGGAGACGGGCGGCGGCGGCGGCGGGAGACGGGATGCGGCGGTGGGAGATGGGATGCGGCGGGCTTAAAGTATTAGCCGGTAGTAGAATCACTGAGCGAGACTCAGAGCAGACTGCAGGGGAGGTGCGCCATCTAGTGGTCTGACCCGGAACTTCCGGTGTCTGCAGCTATAGAGCGCTCCTCTCCCCGCGCTGCTCCAGCTCGGACTCAAGAGATTCTACTACCAGCTAATTCTTTAAGCAGGGGGAACCCTCCCCATGCCTGTGTCCACCCAGGTAGGCATGAGGGGGTGGACTGGGAGAGATGTGAAGGGGGGGTGGGGGGACCGGGAGAGATGTGAAGG
>WSYH01007422.1:0-33149 GCA_036426205.1 Ascaphus truei | reverse complement strand
AAGTATATATATATCTATAGAATATATCTTACTATTAAGAATATATATATTATATATAATATATATATATATATATATATATATATATATATTTGCATGATGAAGCCACTGTACACATCAGGGTGAAGAGGTGGGTATCGGGCCAGTGTGGGCTCAACCCCTTATTACCTTGCGGGTTATTATCCGATAGGTGTTTAAGGGGTTAATTTATATCTGAATGTAATTGCAATGTATTGACTTGTATTGGCTAGGTATTTTGTGGGCAACGAAAGACCAGGCATGTATGCTGGCGCACGGGGGCTTCTTATTGCTGAGTCTTAGTAGTACATTATTTATTGTAATATGCGCTAGTTAATGTGTTTAATAATGGGAAACTAATCTAGTCTCCCTATTTGGATAATAGTTATTTTGCACATTATGTACTGGGTGTAGGTGTGGGGGGGGGGTGTATGTATTGAATGTATAGGCCAGGTTATTATTTTTTTACATTAGGGTTTTGTTTCCGTGGTTCTGCGTGAGACCTCTGGAGACCACTGCGGTCTCCTCGGGTTATCTCACGGGTATCAGGCTGGTGGTTCCACTGGATTGAAGCAGTGGCCTCAGATTGTGGGGGCACGCGGACCCGTAGTCTGCGGGATGAATGAAGCGGTGTCCTACATACCGTGGGGGCACCGTGGACCCTAGGTGCGGGGATGAAGCGGCTGGTCCACATCCGTGGGGCACTGCGGACCGTAGTGAGCACTCGTGAGTTCCCCCAGACCCCCGTGGGACCACCCAGGCCCCGCAGACACCTGTGGGTCTGCCCGGAGCTCCCAGACATCCGCGGCCTACCGTGGGGATCCAATTGTGGCCCACGGTGACCCAAGGAGACCACCTGGGGGCCATGGGGCTTGGCGGGGACCCACCAACAGGCCTCAGAACCTGTTTGAAAACGACTGCTGGTACCTACGTAAGTCTGTCAGGTGCCCGCCAGCCCACGGGACTCACGTGGGGGCTGTGTTATGAACCCTGTTTTGTAAAAGGATAAATCATGTATTTATGGGGGGGGCACAGAGGTGGGTGGTAATGTATTTAATAAATAGAAATGATGCTTATTGTGGGGCTGGTATGTTTTTTATTGTGGGTTACTGGGGGGGGGGGGGTATTTTCCCCAACGGATGTGGGTAGGCTACCCTTGTGGGTATGGGTGAGGGTGGTTAGGCTCACGGTGGTGGGTTAGTGTGGGAGGGTATGTAGGCTCCCGAGTGGTGGGTGAGGGTGGGTTGGTTAACCCCTTAATGACTGTAGGCGTAATAACTTTACCGCATGTCTGGGGCAAGGTCTGCCCTCTTTCCCTCTTTCTGCGCCCCATCCCGTCCACATTCCACCTCACCTTCTACCTCTGCCCCTCCCCACATCTCCCCCCTCCCCCTTACCCCTCTTTGTATCTGGCCGTACTCTTCCCCCACTCTTCATCCTTTTCTTCCCTCCCTACTTTTTTTGCCGTCTACCCACCCGTCATCCTCCCTCTGCCCCCCTCCCCTCCCCGTCTTTGCCCTCCCCCCTCCTCCTCCCTTGTTGCCCCTCCCTTCTCCCCTTTCCCGCACTGCCTTCTGCCGTCTCCCCCCGCCGTCCACTCCGAGCATTTTCTTCCGTTCGCCCTACCCCGTCGCTTTTAACCCTTCTCGCGCCCTCTCCCTCCCCGCTCCCGCGCCTCCCAGGCCCCCTTCCAATTCTCGTTTCCGCCTCCTCTTCCCCTCTCTTACCTTCTCTGCCCGCCGGGTCTACCCCTGGGCGGTAGTCCTTCCTCCGTGCCCCTTTTGGACTTTGCCACTGCCGGTTCCCTCCCCGCCGCCACACCTGCATCTGCACATTCTCCCACCCCCTAACGATCCCCCTTCTCAGGCATGTGTTCCCACCCCGACGCCTCTCGCTGCCTTCGGGGGAGCCGGCACCATCACCCACGGCTTCCGTTCCCTTCTGCCTTTCCTCCACCTGTGTTCTGTCCTCCGGTGGTGTGAGGGTGACCTCCGTTTGTTTTTTTGGTGCAAGTCAGGGTGGCAGTGAGCACGAGTTGCTGGTTCCTCGGGTGTGGCGAGTGCTGGCGCGAACCTTAGGGGAATCGCACTTATCGTTCTCAGCGATGTCTATGACTAGGCGAAGCTCAGAAAGGATAGCATCCGTCGCACAATAAGACATGGTGCATGTCCAAACGAATCTCCCCCTCCCCTCCCTTTTTCTTTCGTTCCCACGTTTCCCTACCCCTTGCTTCTTTCCCCCCCCTTCCCCCCACCCCCCCCCCCTCCTTTTTCCCCTTTTTTCGTCTTTTCTTTTTTCCCTTCCCACGTTCCCCCGATTTTTTTTTCCCCCTTTTTTTCCCCGTCACCGTTCTTTCCCCCCCGCCCCTTTCTCGACACCCCCCCCCCCCCCCTCCTTCCCCCCCGCTCCCCCCCCTTCCCTTTTTGTTTCTTCAATTTGCCCCCCCTTCCCCCTTCCCTCCCCCTTTTTTTTTTCCCCCCCCTTTTTCTCCCCCTCACTTTCTCCTTGCCATCCTGCCCCCACCCCCCCCCTTCTTCCCCTCTTCCCCTTTTCCTTCCCCCCCCCTCCCCCTCCCCCCCCCCGTGGCCCTTTCCCCCCCCTTTTCCTCCTCCCCTCTTTTTTTTTTCTCCCCGCCTTTCGTTCCCTTTTTTTGTTCCCGCCCCTTCTTTTTTGATTTTCCCCCCCCCCCCTTACTATTTCCCCTGATCTCCGTCATTTTTATTTCTTCTCCTTCCCCCTTTCTTGTTCTTCAAAGGGTTAGGGGACATACTTTGGATGATTTTTATTCTGTAGTCTAGTTTTTCGCAGCATCGGAGGGGGCTTATGCCCGAAGGCACTGAAGAGGAGGATGGCCTTCATCGTGGGCAGCAGGACATGGGGTAGTGAGTACTTAGGTATTCGATGTCTATTGTTCTTTATGTATTTTAAATGGGCACAATCCTATTAATCCATGTTGTGGGATATCGTATTGTGCCCTATTATACAACTGTAAGGTGTATAGGGGGGGGGGGGTACTTTTCTTATAGAGACGTATGTAGTGTTTGACATTAATGCTTGCTGTGGGGGGCCATAATTGGTATGTGGCCCTTAGGGTAACACCTGAGGGCCCCGCCGGCCATAGCTAATAGTATCATTGATGTGCATATATGTGTATGTAGAGGTTAATTGGGTTGGGTGGGTTCGGTTGATATACTTATATCAGATAGATATTATATATACAGTTATTTATATTCATTTTATTATTTAGACTCTAAGTTTTACTTGTATTTTTTTAGCGTTGCCTGGGGGCGCCTGATGGGTTGTGATTATTCTCTTCTTGCGTTTTTGGTACGAGGGTGCCTGAGTAAAGGGCCGGCCTATCGGCGGTATTAGAGCCACAAATGGTGGTTGTTTAGGGCTGCGGGGGGGGTGTAGCGGACTAATCGAAGACTACTTACATCCCCCTTCCATGACTTTAGCGGTATTAAATGCCCATACGGTGTCGTTTGAAGGGGATTTAAGTGGACACCAGCAACCCCCCCGCCAAGCCTAAACAAACAACAAGGTCAAATACCCCCTTCACCTCCACCCCCCCCCCCCCCCCCCCGCTACCCACAATAAAACTGGCACGGTGGATTAACCCCTTCATTGGCTTAGGTATCAGCTCCGGAAAACCCCCTGCATCAATCACAGAAAGGAAAAAGGGCTGTTTTTTTCTAAGTGTCGCCCTTGCCGATGCTTCTCCTCCACCAAGTTGCCAACTTTAGTTGGCGGGCTAGATTGCCGAAAAACTCTCCATTCTGGAGTGCCGATCAGCAGCGAAAAGCTGATCGGGGCTACCTGAATTCCACCGAGTTCAAAAAGTGCCGATAAGTGGCTTATCGGCACCCGGCTGCCGATAAGTTTTTATCGGGAAAAAAACTTGCCGATAATTCCCACTTATCGGCGCTTACTGAATCGGGAGGGCAAAAAATGCCGAAAAACTACTTATTGGCGCTTACTGCATAAAGCCCATAGTTATATAGTAGATGATGTTGAAAAAAACGTACGTCCATCAAGTTCAACCTACAACAGATACTTTATCCTATATCTAAACTTACTTATTGATCCAGAGGAAGGCAAACAAAAAAACCCCAGTGTCATATCATCCAATGATATCTCATTAGGGGAAAATAAATTCCTTCCTGACTCCAAGAATTGGCAATCGGATTAATCCCTGGATCAACATCCTTCCCATGTATACTTATTTGGTATATCCCTGTATAAAACACATAAATATCCCTGTATACCTTTACTATCTAAAAAGATGTCCAACCTTTATTTGAACAAATCTATTGTATCTGCCATCACAGTCTCTGTGGGTAATGGATTCCACATTTTAACTGCCCTTACTGTAAAGATTCCTTTCCTTTGTTGCTGGTGAAATCTCCTTTCCTCCAACCTTAAGGGGTGGCCCGAGTCCTTAGTACTGCCCGTGGGATGACTAGTTCTTTTGAAAGCTCCTTGTATTGTCCCCGAATATATTTGTATATAGTTATCATATCCCCTCTTGGATGCCCCTTTTCTAATTTAAATAAATCTAATTTAGCTAGCCTCTCCTCATAAGTCAGATTGTCCATCCCCTTTATTAATTTGGTGGCTCTTTTCTGCACTCTCTCTAGTTCCAGAATGTCTTTTTTAAGGAGTGGTGCCCAAAATTGTACTCCATATTCAAGGTGTGGTCTTACTAATGCTTTGTAATGGGTTATATTTATGTTTACTTCCCTTCCATCCATTGCCGGTTTAATGCAAGATAAGATCTTGTTTGCCTTTGCAGCTACTGCATGACTTTGGGCACTATTGCTAAGCCTGCTGTCTACAAGCACTCCTAAATCCTTCTCCATCAAGGATTCCTCCAATTTATCCCCATTTAATGTGTAAGTTGCTAGTTTATTCTTGCATCCCAAATGCATAACCTTACATTTATCTGTATTAAACCTCATCTGCCCTTTACCTGCCCACATTTCCAGTCTCTCCAAGTCCTTGTGGAGAGAAATAACATCATGCTCTGATTCTACTACCTTACACAATTTAGTATCATCAGCAAAGATGTAGATTTTGCTCTCGATGCCAACCTCAAGGTCATTAATAAACAAGTTAAAAAGCAGGGGTCCCAGTACCGATCCCTGAGGTACTCCACTCACGATTTTAGCCCAACCTGAAAAAGTTCCATTTATGACAACCCTCTGTTGTCTATCCTTCAACCAGTTTTCAATCCAGGTGCATACATTAATACTGAGTCCAATTTGCTTTATTTTGTACACCAACCTCTTGTGTGGAACCGTATCAAAAGCCTTTGCAAAATATAAGTAGACCACATCAACTGCATTACCCTGGTCTAAATTCCTACTTACCTCCTCAAAGAAAAAAATAAGGTTAGTTTGGCATGATCTATCCTTCATAATGTCCCAAGTGCAACAGCACTGCTGCTCATTGTGGCTGGTAGAAGGTAGGTGATTAAGTAATAGCGGCCACTGTAATGTCTATGTATAGTGATAGACAGAATATAAGGGCAGGTAGAGCCCTTCACAAAAGGCTTGCAATTAAGCCAAATTAATACACTTGAACCTACTAGGTGTATACTAGCAGGGGTGGCTGAATTTGGGGAGTGTGCAGTGGGTTCATTTATTTTCAAAGTGTGTTGTAATTGAAAGCCTGTAACTTTTTTTCTCCTGCCTGAATTAGAGCTCACTGAGCAGGCCCTTGCTTTGACTAGTGGTGCAGATGGTGGGGCTGTTAGTGAGGAGCAGGTAGGTAGCTTGGTTGCTGTTAGTGAGGAGCAGGTAGGTAGCTTGGTTGCTGTTAGTGAGGAGAAGGTAGGTAGCTTGCTTGCTGTTAGTGAGGAGCAGGTAGGTATCTGGGTGACAGTTAGAAGAGGAAGAAGGGACAATAGGGAGAGGTAGGTCATTTCAGAGCTGACACATCCCAATAGATTTGCCATATTTAGTGAGGATATTGGGAATGTCGGGGCAGAAATGGCAAGGCTGGGGGAGACTAATTCCTCTAGCAGCCAGGGGAATACTTCCTCCATCACAGTGGGGACTCAGGATGCTCAGATACAAAGAAAGATTGAGTTGGTAGGGGACTCCATTATAAGGAAGGTAGATAGGGCAATCTATTGCCATGACCGCATAAACCGAATAATTTGTTGTCTCCCGGGTGCTCGAGTTCGGCACATTGCGGATTGGGTAGACAGATTGTTGGGGCTGGGATTGACCCTGTAGTCATGGTACACGTTGGCACCAATGACGAAGTTAGAGAAAGATGGAGGGTCCTAATAAAATATTTCAGGGATCTAGGCCAAAACTTAAAGCAAGGACCTCCAAGGTAGTATTTTCTGAAGTACTACCAGTGCCATGCGCTACCGCAGGGATACAGTCAGTGATCAGGGAGGTTAGTGCATGGCTCAGAAAGTGGTGTAGGAAAGAGGGTTTTGTTTTTTTAGAGCATTGGGACTCCTTTTCTGAGAGGTACCATCTATATTTTAGGGACGGAATGCACCTCAATGAAGAGGGATCTTCTGTGCTAGGGGGGAGAATGTGTAACGCTTGGAGGAGATTTTAAACTAGGATGGAGGGGGAGGGGAAAAAACAGATAATGAGCTAAATAGAGTAGATGAGGAAATAGCAAGGTGTTATGGAGGTAGAATGGGGGGAAATGAGAGTTTGACAAGTAACCAGACACCCATAGTAAATACAGATGTAACCCCTCAGTTAACAACCTCAGACAAACTTCTTGCTCCTGAGGCAGGGGCCTGAGTTCTGTCTCCCCGTTATGGCTGCAGATATTTACCAACTGAGCACGTGGCCCTAGGTCAGACAACAGAACACAACATCATGTATAACCAAATAACTGTGTTTATACACTGGCGACACACTTTATTCGAGCTCGGCTAGTCCCACGAATTCGGGTATACCCGGGTGTATTGAGGTTTGTGACTGTTTTCTGCCCGAGTGCATAGGGTTATTTTCCAGGCAGGGATTGAAGCATTTTATTCCCGCTGGCTGCAATACTGCACAGTATATATATATATACTGCATTACAATTCATGAATTTATGCCATCTGGTAGACACGCGAAGCATTGCAGCCTATTAAATCCTAATCATTATCATTTAACAGATCAGCCGCCCGTCAGCCAGGCATGAACCCAGGCTGGGAAGGCAAACGCAACGGGGCTTGTCAGAGGTGAGGAGCGGCGCATTCCAGGTATCTGCCAGGTACATACTGGGTATTTGCTCGAATAAAGTGTGTCGGTGCAGTACGTCACTTGATACACTCAGCTAACCAGTGTGAGAAATTCCTCTTCCTCCCCTTTCTCCGACGGAGCAGTGCTCGGACAGAGTATCTGGTGACCGGAGCGGATGCGAAGATGAGTAGGGGAGCTTTTTGCTGTACTGTGGGAGGTGATCCTACAACCTAAGCGGTGTGAGTGATCCCTCCCTTCCTTCCCCTGTGGTTGTGAAGAAGAGCAGTGTCCGGAAGAATTCATTTGATGGGGAGGACGATCTCTGGTGAATATCCTTCACTTACCTCAGCTGTCCGGCGGAGGTGAACATCTTTGGTAAACCGTAGGCTTTGAAGGAGGAAGACGAGCCTTTAAAGATTCTGTGCAGCAGCCGTTGGAGCATCTGTTCTATAATGGTTATTATACCTACATGCCTATTTTTATCTTATATTCTCTATGTGCATATATTACCTTCTTTATTAAATGTTTTATTTTATTTACTACACTATGAGGGTCTTGCGCTTTCTTCTTTGTTTTACTATACAGGAATACCTAATGGATAACAAAATTGTATTGTATTGTATGTCTTTATTTATATAGCGCCAAAAGTGTACTCAGCGCTTCACAAAGAATACAGTCTAGGGAATTATAATAATACAATAAGTGCAGCAAAATCACACAATAGGAAAGGAAATCTCTGCCCTGAAGAGCTTACAATCTAAGAGGTTTAATGGGAAACTTACAGAGACAGTAGGTGAGGGAGTAAGTGCAGGAGATGGCAGTGCTTGGTCAGAATGTGTGGTCGGAGTGACAGAGTGTGGGACAATAGCCATGAGTGCATGCTATTGGGATACTTGATTTGTGGGGTGAGATTTAAGGCTGATCAGTATTAAATGAAAAAGTTAACACCATTTACAAGGGAAGAGATGGCAGGGATGCATGAGTGCGATCAGGTGTGTATGTCTGACTTCAGGCTATGGGGAGATCCCCAGCAGTGGGAAGCAGTAGATAGAGGGTGTGAATAGAGGATTTGTGTGGGTGTTTTGTATTGAGGGGTATAGAAGTTGTTGGGAGAGGGGTGTATAAATAATGGTGCAGTGGGGAGTGGGGAAGTTGGAGAGTACAGAGACATTCACAAATGAGTGAGGAAACAGTAAACAGAAAAAGCAGTAGGGAGGGCATAGTAAGATGCAGGAGGAGAGACTTCACAGGTAATGGAAGATAAAAATGAACAAATAATCACAGATGTTAAAAGAGAATGTCTCACAGTGGCAAAGTTGTAATTCAGAGTCCAGATCTTCCTCCAATCTTCACCTCCAATTTCAACTCCAAAATTAACTCTTGTAGACACTTTAGATATGACACTTATGATGTGTCTCTTTTGATGTTACACAGCCATATGGCTAACAGCCAAGTTACACTGATGTAAGTACCCTAATCACATGCATTTGACTAACACTTAAGGGAGGGGTTTGTCTAATCAACTCAGACACACCAAATAGTTAATTAGATTATCAATTCTCTCTCAATTGATTGGAGTCAACATACAGCATGCAGTCACATACCTGTTTGAAGAAATTAATCAGAATATTAGTCCAGATATTCAGAATGCATCCATGTTTAAAGATATAGAAAGAAAACATCCAGAGAGGATTCACTCCAAAATTAACTCTCCAAAATCATTAGTTGTAGTCAGCATGGATTCATGAAGGATAGGTAATGCCAGAGGAATTTAGTAAAAATTCAGAAACTTGAGGGAACCGCCATTTTTACTATATGGATAATTTTACATAAACCAGTGTAATGTTATTTAATTATCACATTACAGCGCTTAACATATTTACGTTAATGTAAGTTCAAATAATATATATTGTTAATATAGAACAGGATTACAGGGTGTCAACTAATTACTTTTTCGATTGTGATAATGGGCTTAGAATTGACCTAAGATATTATAATACAATTGTACATTCATGGAGCTACCTGATTCAAATATTTGTATTGGGTCATTAGAACATTGTGAATTTTAAATGTTACGTTACTTACCAGTTTCCTCCAGGCCTATCTCGTGGAAATTTGCATTTACTGTCTGTGATGCACACAGCATGTTCCAGAGTATTACCAGGATCCAGAATGTTCCTTCATATGTCATTTTTTTCTGCCATACTGGTAATTTGGCATAATTGTCCACTATGTCATTGATAAGGATTTGCCTGCTCCTCTACAGCACTATTAGCCTACCTGACTTCTAGAGGGACCACTTACTGCTTCCTGGGTCATTTTGCTCACTGACTAACAAACGTTATTTAACTGTTATTTATACTTTATTCTGTATTGCGCATGTGTATAAACTTTAGGTTAACGTGTATGTGCATTAGTATATATTAATGCATATTTTCTCTAACATGTTTAACATATATACGCTCTACAGCATGTTAACGTACTGTTAAGCCTATGCTTAAGAAATAACTAACAGCTGTTGTTTTAGTATATAATTATCATCTTTGTGGATGCGCATTAAGTTTAGGGAATATAACGTCGGTTATTGATTTTTATATGAGCCCTGAGTTACCGGAATTCTGTTAATATTGCCCTTAGTCATATAGAAAGTCTCTGGTTAAAGAAATATTCTATGTAAATCTCTCAGAAACAGAATGATGCTACAGTAGATATTATTTTTACAGAAGTGTGTGCCTAAGATGAAATGTGATTTGTACACTTCACTCAGCCAGACTGCACTTTAAATCATAATAATAATAGAAATAATAATTCTATTCTTTCTGTTTGAAGTACAGTAGAAGAACAAATTGTATCCACATCTGGTGAGTTGATAAATGTTTAAAAGCAGAACAGGGGAACAATTTATACAGATCAGTTGCCACTGCTGGAATCTTAATTGTTTAAACTTGCGCTAGTTCTCCCTCACAGAGAAGTCTGATTTTTATTATCTACTTGCCCTTGTATACATGTACACTTACAGCTGAGAGATGTATTTCTATTTTAAAAGGAAATATCTTGTCTGCAAACATCTTTCTAGAATTAGGGAATATGGATAATCTATGTGACAGTATTAACATTCTGTACTTGTGCAGTAGATTTGGATCATTCCTACTAATGAAAACAAATTGCAGTTCATTTAAAGCAACTTGCTAAAAATAAACGGTTATTTACAGTTTTAATGCAGTGAAGTAGTTAATTCTAAACATCTGAACATATGCAGTACTCCCTTTATCAGTGCAAGCATAAACACCCAAAACACAGGCTGAGTTGTCCTAAGTATTTGAAACATGAATATAGCTTGAAATTTTGTATTCGACAGAGAGTAATGAACTAGATTAATTTGAACATAGCTGCAAATTATTGTTCGCTTTGTTGCTTTCTTTACAATGTCACACTGTTACAAATGCAGGAATCGCTTTATCGTGTTCTAAGCAATGTACAGTATGAGTCGTTGCATTCAAAGTTTTACATTAGTTTAGAACCAAACACAATAAAAGTTATAATGGGTGAAAAAGTGACAAAAACCCACCCCCGTACTGTGAACAGCAACAACAAATAGCTCATGCTGTGTAATGTGGTAGGCGTAAGCTTATAGGGATCCGGGTTAAAATGGATATTAAGCAAAAAGCGATGCACTGTGAGCACTCATTTCTATGTCATTACCCAGAATCCCTGGCTTCAGTGGAAGCTTTGTATGCTAAGAGATAATGGGAAAAGGCAGATTTGAGAGCCTGTCTGAGACATCTGAATGTGCTCATAAGTAGTATATTTATTTGCTGTACATTAGTTTAGCAATCTTTCAAATGTATATATGGGAATTACTCAATGTTCTCATCAATTAGCACAAACTAAATTCAGTCTGTGTGTGGGGGGGGGGGGGGGTGTTGCGGAGGGGGAGATTTTCATATTTTTCTACCATAGGGTTAGGCCTTTTATCTAAACCTAAATGACAGAGTATGATTTAACTGCTTTGATGCCTAAGGTATCCAATGTATTGCAGGGGAATGCATTCAGGCATCAAAGGGATTTACACATGACATGAATACTCTACAAATAAAAATAAAAACATGACAATATGTGCAGATTTTAAGCCTGCAGAAGCCCAAGTGGCCAAATAGTCATCGATTGATGACTAGCAATTCACTTGAGTTTCCCAGACTTTAACATATAAAGAACATAAAATATTGTTCATACTGAACAATGTATTGATGTGTTGTTAGTTTTCATTCTCGATGAATATGTACAAAACAACTGAATAACACGTGGTCCAGGTGGGCCAGTGATTCAGAAAAGTCCCCTAATAACATGCACTCAATATTACTCGACAGAAAATGAATATACGCTAATTGGTAAGTATATATAAGAAAGTAATGCTAGAGAATGAACCCTAAGAACAAACCTACGTGTTATATGTAATGATTTAAAAAAAAAAAAAACTTTTATCAAATCAGAAATATAAAATACAGTGGTTTAAAACATAGGGCCTCATGCAGTAAGCACCGATAAAATCTCTTCGGCAAGTGTTGCCGATAGGCCTTATTTTGGCGATTTGCCCTCGCAGTATTCAGTAAGGGCCGAATCCATGCCGATCCCTGCCGAATCACTGCGAAAGCAAAACTGCTGATGAGCCTGTGTCGATACAGCCTGGCTCCCGATAACCTTCCGATAGGCCTTTTCTGCCGATAGGTGTTTGCAGCAGAGAGAGACCAGCCGCTCTCTCAGCGCAAACATCGGCAAAATATAAAGTATTTATAAACAACTTTTACTGATAGTGTACATGTGCAGGGGGTCTCCGGAGCTGAACCATATTAGTTTCAGGTTGGGGGACCCCCTGCTTCCTGAGATACAGGCCCCTTTATGAGGTTTAAAACCAGAGACAGAACATAAAACACAGACAACGCTCAGTTTTAGCACATCCAGTGAAACCCATACACGGTACAGTGCCTACTTAATTGAAGCTCACCCCCTCCCACATTTAAATGGTTAAGGGCTCACTCCATAGCATCTTCCACACAGGGGAACTTGTTTGCTTGCAGGATGGTTGTGACAACTCTAATACAGAGTGCTTTTCCTGGTAATGTACAGGTTAATAAAGGCTTCAATCAGACTTAGAACTTTGCAACTAATATTGACAGATTTACTACAGAGGCAGCACACTTTATTTGACTGCGGCTCATTCCGCAAGCCGGGATATGTCCCGGCTTGTGAGCCGCAGCCCCTCGGCGTGCCGCGCATCACCGATGCGCGGTCACGCGTCATCGGGAGCCTGCGCCCCCTGCACGCGTGCACAGGGCTCCCCGAGGGAGCCCTGGTGTCCCGCGATGTGGGGGACGGCGGTGGGGGGTTCCGGGGGACCCGGCGGACCCAGAGAGGGGAAGGGGAAGCCCCGATCGGAGGACTGCTCCTCCGAGGCTTCGGCGCGCGCCCGGCACATCCCGGCGCGCGCCCGGTTACTGTCGCGGCCGAGACCGGGCAAATGCTCGAATAAACTCGGCCGCAACAGTATAAATCATTCTTCCTGTTATTACACAGGTTACTAAGAATTTATATTAGCGTTAGGGACCCCTGAATTGTGGTCTGCCGTGAAGTTGGCTCAGGGGCTTACAACAATTTTGGCCAAAAATGTCAAACTAAAAGACCATTTTACTTAATAGATATTTATACATATATTTTTAGGCACTGTACCATGTATGGGTTTCACTGGATGTGCTAAAACTGAGCTTTGTCTGTGTTTTATGTTCTGTCTCTGGTTTTAAATATATATTGCCATGCTCTGTAGCACTCCTCTGTGACACTCATATGCTTATATATATGTTTTGGTTATTTTGGGGGTTCAATAGGAGCTTGTTAGGTGTCCAGTATATTTCCCTTTATGAGGTGCCAGTATCCCTCTGCATTTAAAGCTCCCGATCACGTGACCGCGTAATGTAAACAAAGCAGAGGGATACCGGCACCACCTAAAGGGGCCTGTATCTCGGGAAGCAGGGGGTCCCCGTACCTAAAATCAAAGCAGTTCAGCTCCGGAGACCCTCTGCACATCTACACTATCAGTAAAACACATTTACCTTTGCGGCTATATGCTACGGGAACGAAGCAGCATGAATGTATTTTTAATAATAGTGTACTGTGAGCAGGGGGTCCCCTGAGCTGAACCGCATTACTTTGTGGACCAGGGACCCCCTGCTTCCCGAGTTACAGGCCCCGGTATGTGTCATCGGGTGGCAGTGTCGCCGCCATCTTTATAGCGCCCCATTCGCGCCATAAATATGGAGGCGACACTGTAACCGATGCCCCAAACCGGGCCCTGTAACTCGGGAAGCAGGGGGTCTCTGAGCCACAAATCAATGCGCTTCAGCTCAGGGGACCCCCTGCTTCCGCACAATATTATTAAAATACATAAATGCTGCTTCATTACCATAGCGTATAGCCGCTAAGGCAATGAAGGGGTTAAGGCAGAATAGCATGTTTATTGGGGACATTTGCCCCCCATAAACATAGAAATAAACAACATACACCCCCTGTGTATTTAAAATACATAAACAACAATAAATACATTAAATACATATAGTACTCACCCATTTCCGGTTGCCACGATGAAGGCCATCCTCCTCTTCATCCTACCCATGCCCCCTCCGCTGCTGCAAAACAGACACAAGAATGAAAACATCCAATGTAATGTCCCCTAACCCCTTAATCACTATAGCGGTTATTAACCGCTACAGTCATTAAGGGGTTAACCAACCCTCACCCACCACTCTGGAGGCCTACATACCCTCCCACACTAACCCCCCACCCCGTGAGGCCTAACCACCCTCACCCACTACCCACAAGGGAGGCCTACCCACATACCGTTGGGGAAAATACCCCCCCCGTACCCACAATAAAAATAATACACAGCCCCACAATAAGCATCATTCTATTTATTAAATACATTACCCAACCCCTGTGCCCCCCCATAAATACATGATTTATCCTTTTACAAACAGGGTTCATAACACAGCCCCACGCGAGTCCCGGGTGGGCTGGCGGGGCACCTGACAGACCTACAGGGTACCAGCAGCTCATTTCAAACAGGTTCTGGAGGCCTGTTGGTGGGTCCCGCCAAGCGCCATGGCCCCCAAGTGGTCTCCTTGGGTCACCGTGGGCCACAATTGGGTCCCCACGGTAGGCACGCGGATGTCTGGGAGCCCCGGGTCAGACCCACAGGTGTCTGCGGGGCCTCGGGTGGTTCCCATGGGGGTCTGGGGAACTCACGAGTGCTCACTACGGGTCCATGGTGCCCCCACGGATGTGGGACCACCGCTTCATTCCCGCAGACTACGGGTCCGCGGTGCCCCCACAGATGTGAGGCTACCGCTTCATCCCCGCAGGTGTCACCCGTGGAGCCACCAGCCTGATACCCGTGAGATACCCGAGGAGACCGCAGGTGGTCTCCAGAGGTCTCACGCAGAACCACGGAACAAACCCTGAATGTAAAAAAAATAAACCGGGCCTATACATTCAATACATACACCCCCAACACCTACAGTACAATAATGTGCAAAATAACTATTATCCAGATAGGGATAATAGATTATTTGCCCATTATTAAACACATTAACAAGCATATTACAATAAATAAAGTACTACTGACCTCATCAATAAGAAGCCCCCGTCGCCAGCAACATCCTGGTCTTTCGTTGCCCACAAAATACATAGCCAATACAAAGGCAATACATTGCAATTACATTCAGATATCAATTAACCCCTTAAACACCTTATCGGATAATAACCGCAAAGGTAATTAAGGGGTTAAGCCACACTGGCCCGATACCCACCCTTCACCCATGAATGTGTACAGTGGCTTCATCATGCAACTATATATATAGGTAATATATGATCTATATCTATTATCTATATATAAGACTATATATTATAATATATAATTATATATATATATATAACATATGAACCCAGCCCAAAGACCAGTAAAGAGACAGCAACCAGCAAGGAGTAATCCAAAATAATCTGTATTGAAGTAACAGATACACGAAAGCCAACGTTTCGGTCTCACGAGACCTTCTCAGGGCCGTGCAAACACCAAACTAACAGTGACCATACTTATATACCCACACCCCAAGTGCAAACAATTAAAACATAACCAATCACCAGCAACCTGTCATTAGTTACCTGTTTGGCAGCTGAGCACCACACATAAACAACCAATACCTGGACCGGAGCCATCTGGCTTCCTGTTGTGGATCTTAAATGTCTCCCCATCGTGAGACACTTCAAAGAACATAGACATTCTTTGGCAACGCTTAGATGCATGCCTATCTTTCAGGTCCCTGTTCCTACGCGTGGTGGTGACAGGGGCAAGATCTTGCTACAACAGGAAGCCAGACTCATTTATGAACTACGGACCTTGGCACCAGGAGGATTGAACGAAGAATTAAAACTGGGCTGTTTTCTGTAAATTGTTTATGACACCTTGCATATTGATTATTACTTGCTTTGATGTTTGATCATGTTTGTAAGTTCATTTTGGTGTGTGGACACTTTCCTTCCATAGCTTCACTTCCCTTGCACTTTGTCACTCCCATGGCTTCTTTATTGTCTTTTTATTGTCATTACTCATTTTGTTTGGTGCAGCTGGGACTTCTGGTACCTTCATTACTGCCTCTTGTGGCTTTAATTTTAGCCACAGGCTTTTATGTATGCATGTCTGCCTTGTGCTGATGCCGTGGGTGCAGCGTTGCCCTTTCTAACGTGTTTGCTACTACTGCCTGCGCGGACTGTGTACTGCGTCTTGGTTGCCAGGTTGCTCCATACGGGCACTGTGTGTCTTTGTCAGTGCGCATGTTTGCTTCCCATTGGCTCCCCGGCCCCACCCTTTGCCTATGACGCGCGGGCTTGTCAGGTGACGCGCTGCAGCTCCCACCGGGCGCAGTGTGTGGACATCGAGCAACAGCCCTGATCACGAGAGGGATCCCCTGCTCGTGGGTCTAGGACGTCAGTCGCGGATGACTGATCGGCTGCCCTTGATCACAAGATTGATTTCCCCTGCTTGTGATCCAGATGGCTTCCTTTCCGGTCCAGTATTGGTTGTTTATGTGGGTGCTCAGCTGCCAACAGGTAACTAATGCAGGTTGCTGTGATTGGTTATGTTGTTAATATGTTTGCACTTGTGGGTGGGGTATATAGTATGGTCTGTTAGTTTTGGTGTTTGCACGGCCCTGAGGAAGGTCTCCCTGTTGAGACCGAACAGTTGAGCTTTCGTGTATCTGTTACTCTCAATACAGATTATTTTGGATTACTCCTTGCTGGTTGCTGTCTCTTTACGGTCTTGGCTGGTTCATATGTTATGTGGATTCCTATGGACTAGCAACTGCCTTTTGCCTTACATCAGAGTGCTGCGCTGCTTGTTTTATTGTTTATATATATATATATATATATATATATATATATATATAATTATATATATCTATATATGTATATATAACCACCATCATGAGCCATATAAAAAAGACATGTAGAGGTTATCAAAACATGCTGTACCTCTGTAAGGAATCCACTACTGGCTTTGACTTTTGCCTTGCAGACCTGTGCAGTTGCGGCTTCCTCTGGCAATCTATGGCACAGGTGCTGCCTCTCATTGCAGCTTCTGCCCTGTGCTACTTCATTGGAGAATTCTCACACACCCTCCTCCTTGTGATTGGATCTCCGCCCTTTATATTCTAGGCGTTGGCTCTGAACCAGCGCCGAGCATAACTATTCCTACCTCTATGTTACTGTCTCTGCCACAACCACACCCAGGCCTCTCTCCTAGCGTTCTTACCTTCCAAGTTCCTGAGTATCCAGAGGCCTGGTCCTGGGACGTCTGTGCTGAAGCGTTGTTGCCAGCACTGGCCTGCTGCTATCTCCTTGCAGTGGCCTACCTGGGACGTCTGTGCGAAGCGTTGATGCAGCACTGGTACTGCTACTGCTGCATTCCCTCCTACAGTAGCTACCCTTCCTGTCCTGTGCCTGCCGCTATTCTCCTAGTGGCCTATCCTGAACGTCTGTGCTGAAGCGTTGATGCCAGCACTGGTACTGCTGCATTCCCTCCTAGCAGTGGCTACCCTTCCTTTCCTGCGGCCTGCTGCTATCTCCTTGCAGTGGCCTGCCCTGGACGCTGTGCTGAACGTTGATGCCAGCCACTGGCCTGCTGCTATTCTCCTGCAGTGGCTACCCGGGACGCTGTGCTGAATCGTGTTGCCAGCACCGGTACCTGCTGCATTCCCTCCAGTCAGTGGCTACCCTTCCTTTCCTGCGGCTTGCTGCGATCCTCTTGCAGTGACCTGCCTTGACTTCTGCGCTGAAGCGTTGGTTCTTCTTCCCGACGTCTGGCCCTCGGTGTAACTTCGGCCAGCCTGCGTGTCCTCCTCCTGCTGAGATCGGCGTCATGGGCCCAGGAGCGCTCCTCGCGCAGAAGCCCCCCGCCCCGCAGCTCACGCTCCTAGCTGAGCGGGGAAATCCTGACTACCTGTTGCCGAACTCTGCTTCCATAACGACGATGCTGCCCTTCTCCAATCCTGACCCGCGATGTACGACTACGAACTGCGCACTCCGGATCAGTCTGCGTGACTCAGGTCGTGATTATATAACCCACCTCAGCCCCGCGGTCCGGTCCCGTTTTGTGGCGAGCATCGGCGTACAGTATGCTCGGCCGTTAAAACCGGACGCGCCGTGGCGGGGATGGCAATTTTCCAACTGAAGTTAGTCCGTCCTGCGTATCAGTCCACTAGAAGGCCAGTATTTGTGTGAAGTACACCCCTGATTGATGACTGTGGACTTTGAAGGGTTTAAACCCTTTGCAAAGACAATGCCGTTGTGATCTCTTTATTAAGGCTTACCTGTATCCTGAACTTAAAACAGTATCTCTAGCCGAATGTTATCCGCTCCCCTGATTCCCCCTTTACCTGGGATAATTGTGAACCCTATGGAACTGGCCGACGCCCGCAAGAGCAATCTATCACCTGGCCTCATCACTGGACATTACATCTAGTAGAACAGAGCGCCTCCTCATGTTGGCCCCAGTCCTCAAGATAGCTACCCATGTATTTTCCTCCCCTAGACCTCACATAATAGAAGGATCCCCTCCTTGCCAGCTATGCTGCTGCTTGGCAGATTCTCTCTGTTCTGCCATTCCTGTTACTAAACCTGTGGGGGGTACCTCTCTCTCCTACGAATGGTTCAAACCATTCTCTTCGCGGCCGCTAGGAAAAGCTGCCACGCTCCTAATCCTGAGTGTAACCTCCCTAAATTCTGTCCCTGAGGTTATTTGGTCTTACCCCTGCTATTCAGGCTATGCGTTCCCCAATGTAAATCCTGCAGTACCCAGGGTCAGTGTGGTCTTCCAATAGCACCCATAGAATGAATCCGTTTGCCCTCTTTCCTAAACCAACAATTCTAAGGCTCTGTTTCGAGGTTTTTTTCTGTATTAAACCCCTGCTGAGTTGCTCGTGTGAGGTTCCTACTGCTAACCTAGTATCCGCATACTAATATAGGTCCCCTAGGCAAGAGGCAGAAACCCCCTATGACCCCACTCTCGGAGACTAGCTTCTATTTTCTCTGATTCTCAGGTACAGAGTAATTTAAACCCTTGGGGTTTTCCTATGTTAACCCCTGCAGGTCAGCCTGTGACCTTCCTGATAGAGATCCCTGTAGTTCGTCAGTCAGGGACACCTCCTAGCCTCAGAGGATCAACCCCTTTTGTCCTCTGATCGGCTTAAAATTCTCGGGGCTATGCCCCCTGAACTTTCGGCAAATATACTGCTCCATTGAAAGTATTCTGGATCCGTTTGTTTCTCTAAAACCTGTTCGCAGAATCCTACTCTAGGTATTTCAACTCACCCCGTCTGCCACTCAGAGAGCTGAGACCCCTGACTTCTGAGCCTAGTACCCCTTTTCTCGTGGAATCTGTTTGTCGCTCTTTCTGAGTCGCCAGACACTTTTTCCCAAATACCCACTTCAAGAGGTCCGCATCCAAAGGCGTGGTCTGCCCCACTTGCACTGTCATGAGTGTCCTCCTTTTCTTCAATAATCCCAGGGTTAAAGCGCCAACAGTAACATTCATGCTCCTTTCCAAGGACCCCTTTCTGAATCAGCGTACGTCGCTGTTGGCTCCCTCAGTACCATTTAACAGTTAGGGCCTTTTTTTGAAGATCCAGGTTTCAAGTGTTTGAGACTCCCTTTATCCCTGCTTTGTAAATCTGGCAAGCCCTTCTCACTGTAGTTAAAAGTTCTCCAGCAGCCGCTGAGTTTTACTCGTTGCCGTCTGCAAATCGTTCTGTGTATCAGGAAGCAACCTCTGCCTAGCTTACTTCTGTACTTCTGTCCTATCTGTGATGCCTATCGACCTTTACTAAAAATTTCGTTGTTTGCAGGTATTTCTCCTATTAAATACTGTGTATACCTGCAATTCGCCTTGATCATTTTCAAAAAAACCCCTGTCACGAAATTCCTCTCATGGATTCTGATGCCCTCACTAAGCAGGGATTTCTCAGGGTGACCGCAATTCTTGGAACAATCAATAATTTATTCCCCTTGTGTCCCTGTTGAAGAGTTTTATTACCCAGTTTCTCTCACTTGATCATGCCACATGCCTCCGGGATGATCCAAAATGACTTTTAAAAGTCTGGGATGGGTCCCGTATTCCGCAAAATCAATACTGTTTCACTCTGATCATTCGCCCACTATTTCGGGGATTATCCACTACTGACTGTTCGTCTCTACCAGAGGCGCGACGAACTCATGGGTATCGCATTTGGAACTGTTTCCTTTTTTCAGAGATCCGTCTTAAAATGACTTATATTTCTCTGTGTCTTCCAATACTTGGTGTACTTGATATTGACTGTCCCGTCCCCAAGACTATAGGTTACCTCTCAAAAAGGTGCCCTGGAGCTACCGCCGAGTAAAACCTATGTTTAAAACGTAACACTTACTGCATTGCGTTCTCCACAGTACATCATGTAGAGACCTGGGTACTGGGACCGAGCAGGTCCACTCCGTGCAAGCCAAGCTGCTATTCTTCTCCTGTCGTTCTTATCTCTGTGTTGTGAGGGCCACACCAGCTTTAACCCCAAGAAGATCTTTTTGTCCCTAAGTCGATGGCACCCCGCTTCCACCAGCCCGCCTTGTTTTTTTGGACATCAAATCTGTTTTCCTCCAAACCTTTCCAACACAGACTCCTTACTCAGTCTCTGTGCGGTGCCCCAAATTGCCCGTTCTGTATGGCATTGGCCTCTCCCTAAGGAGAAGACAACCCTTTACTGGTAAATCCCCCCCTCGTCGCTTTACCTGAAGCGTCCATTCCTGTCTCTTTGTGGGTCCACTATGAGTATATCACATGCCTTAGTTATGTCCTACAGCCAAGGACCAACAATTTCGGATCTTGATTCTCTCTACAGATCACAAACCAAGGAAGCGGATCCTTCTTCAAACTGCCATACATGAGTTGCATCGAAACTGCCTAACAAGAGACTCTCGCAAATACGTGCTTGGCATAGCACACCCTTGGGCTTGGTATCAAATACCGCAGCTGCAATAGTGTGTAGTGAACCCTCTCCCGGCCCCATTTCCTCCCGCTAAAATCTGCACCGCGGAATGCCTTGGAAGCCTTAAAGACTCTCGGCAACTTCCCCCCTCCGTGCTGATTTTCCCAAAGATATGTCCGTCTACTTAAGGTCCCTCTGCCTTTGTTGTCCAACATCTGTGTCCTGTGCTCCGCATACCTCTTGGCTATTAACTATGGCACTCGGAGACCTTTTGATGTCCTTCAGAGGTTCCCTTCCGGAGCCCCTCAGGCCACACATGTCCATGTACCAGACTGCAAGTACCCACCGGTGTCCCCTTTCACTTTCATGGCACTCCGCCAATGTAAATACACCTGGATTGGGACCTATCTCTCTCGCGAGACACGTCAGCGAACACTCAGTGTCCTCCCAGACCTATGAATGGTCCCGTGTTCACACCAGGCTTCCTCATACCCAGTGGTGGGGTACTGTAAAGGAATCCCAACTAACTCATGGGCTTGTCAATTTCATTCAATAAATTCAAATCCCACACCACCCTGCTCTTCAGCCTAAGGAGGTTTTAGGAACACTTCCATGTCCCCCAAATCTGTGGATGGACTTTTTCGTGCTCGTCCGAGGCGCACCCTGAAGGGGCGGGTACTGTATAGGAAGTCCCCTACTGGCTTTGACCCTTTTGCCGTTGCAGTAACCTGTGCCAAGTTTGCAGGCTTCCTCGGCAATCCTATGGCAACAGGTGCTGCCTCTCATTGCAGCTGTCTGCCCTGTGGTGCTCTTCAATTGGAGGAATTCGTCACAACACCCTCCGTCACTGTGATTGGATCTCCGCCCTTTATATATCTAAGTGCGTTGGCTCTGAACGCCACGCCGAGCAATAACTATTCCTCCTCTTGTTACTGTCTCTGCCACAAACCACCCCAGGCTCTCCTCCCTAGCGTTCTTAACCTTCCAACTGTTCCTTGGTCTCCATAGGCCTTCTGTCCTGGACCGTCTGGCTGAAGCGTTGTTCCATCACTGGCCCTGCTGCTATCTACTCTCCCCTGCGTTGCACGTGGCCTACCCTGGACGGCTGTGCTGAAAGCTTGCTGCCAGCACCTGGTAGAACAAAAGGGCTTCATGCTGAAGGGTGCCGACTAGAGTCAGGCACGAAGCTGTAAGGAGGTGAGTTGGGTGCAAGGGAGGGAGGCTGGGTGGCTGTAAGTTAGGCTAGGACAATGTGATAAGTGAAGCGATAGGAATGCGGTAAGCGGCCCGGCCCACCGATGCAACCGGGGCCCGGGCAGTCCGACAATCGACCCGCCAGCCCACCCCCCCCCCCGGCCGCCGCTCGCCCCCCACCAGCCAACCCTCCGCGCACACCCACTACCGCCAATGCCTGGCCGCCCACTCCCGTCGCACCCCCCTACCCGCAGGCCGCCCGCCGCGGAGGGATCCCGCGCGAGCCGCCCCGCGAACACCTCCACCGACACCCCTCCCCTACCGCCCTCCCGACAGCCGGACAACCCACGGCCCCGCCGCCCGAAGCCCACTTACCTCCCACCACAGCCCCCCCACAGCCCACGGCGTCTCCCCCACCGTATCAGCACTCCCGCATAATCTCTAGAGAGAGAGAGAGGGGGACAAGAGGTATTCGGCGAATGAATAGGTAAGACCGGGGGGGGCAGGGCAGAAAGAATCGTGCAGCACGGCGTGGTGTTGGGAGCGAGGGTAGTAGCCGGAGCGTCGCGCCCGGGCGTGGGAATGGGACTAGGGCAGTGTAAAAGTGTTTAGGGAGGTCCTGTCCATTGTGCGCCCAGTGATGGGGGGAGGGAGGGCCGGGGTCGACAGCCAAGGGGGGAAGGGGCGGGGGTGGAAAAAATCGATGCCAAGGCTCGCTCGCTGCCCTTGGGGTGTAAGGATCTCGGGGGGTGAGTCCCAAAGGGGGGGGGTTCCAGCCCAAGGGGGGGGAAACTCGGCCCTACACGCGCACCGAGTCCGTCGGACGGGACGCAACACGCTTACTCCACCACATCTAAGGTCGTGAATAAGGGACACATGCTGATAGGAGTGTTAGTATTACTCACTACGTCCAGTAGGGAGTGGTAGGGGGGCGCGTTGTTCGGTGGTTAGCGTATATTAGTGTGGGTAGTATTGGTCAGTGTAGTAATCATACGTTGGGTATAAGTTAGTAAGGCGCACAGAATGTATGGCTTCATCTGTTTTTGGGTGAGTATAAGAGATTCGGGCTAAGAAGAGAAGCATGGACGTGCTGAGGGTTACCTATGTGTATACCCTGAGGGGGGAGCATGAAAAAGTAGAGTATAGTTTGGGAATATGGTGGTATGGAATTGGTGTGCGGTGTTGAGTGAGAGTTTAGGGGGTGAACGATAGTTCCGGTAACAGTTATAGAGAGTGGATTGGGGGAGGGTGCTAGTGATCTCTGGGGGGGCAGATCCCCTGGGCATCGGGGTGATGCATCCGGTTAATAACGGGACAGATCGGGTATGCTGGTTCAAGTTGACGGGGCAATTTATTGGTGGTGGTTTAAAGGGCTGTGAGGCAGGGGGTGCTAAATCATGGGATGGGCGCGAAGATTGCTCGTTGGTAGGGGTGTTAAGTGGTGTACTCACGTAGGGTTGAATCTGGCGTTCGGAGATGTTAGGAAGGAGCCTTGCGGTGTGGGTCACGTGGGTTAATGAATGGGGCATCGTCGCTCTATTGAATTGGGTGGGCTCTAAGGATAGTGAAGGCTTGAAAAGTTGAGGTGGGATGGTGTTGATGAGTTTTATGGGGTGAAACCTTGGTGATAGAGGGTTTTGAACGTATAAAACACAGGGATTCTTTTGGCTTCCCCTCCTCGTTCCTATCTCGTCCGCCTTCGCGTGTCCCTGTTGCCCTGCGCTATTCTCCTGTAGTGGCCTCTCCTGGCGTCTGTGCCTGAGCCGTTGATGCCAGCACTGGTACTGGCTGCAGTTTCGCCTCCTAGCAAGTGCGTTCTCTCTCCTTTCCCTGCGGCCGGCTTGCGTATCCTCCTTGCAGTGGCCTGCCCTGGACGTCTGTGCTAAGCGTTGGATTCCAGCACGGCCTGCTGCGATTCTCACTGCAGTGGCCTACCCGGGACTGTCCCTGTGCTGAAGCGTGGTTTGCCAGCTACCGACACCCTGCTGCATTCCTTCCCTCCTAGCAGTGGCTCCCCTTCCGTTCCTGCGGCTTGCCTGCGTCCTCTTTGCAGGCACCTGCCTTGGACTTCTGCGCTGAAGCGTTGGTTCTATACTCCCGACGCGCCCTGCGTTGGAACTTCGGCCAGCCTTCTAGTCCCTCTTCCTGCTAGAATCGGCGTCAGGTGGCCCGAGCCGGCGTTCCTCGCGAGATCCACCTCCCCTCGCTCGACGTCCTAATTCTGAAGCGGGGAAATCCGACTACCTGTTTGTTGCCGAACTCCTGCTTCCATACGACGATGCTGCCTTCTCCACTCCTGACCCTGCGATTTACGAACTACGAACTGCGCACTTCTCCGGACAGGTCGCGTGGACTCAGGTCAGTGATTAAATAACCCACCTCAGCCCGCGGATCCGGTCCGTCTGTGCGAGCCACGGCTCAACAACTACAACTAACCCCTCTTTATCCAAAGCAGACAACACTACAAATAAAATCAATTTCTTTAATAAGCCTAATCTGAATTTTAAATCAAAATCTCAAATTCCAACCAACAAACCCTGAATCAAAACATTGCATTACATTGTAATATGATGCATACAATCAATGCCTCATATACATTCTGCAAATTAGTTAACAATACCATTCAAAACAAAATCACCATACCTCCAACAGTTACTATTTTAAGCAATCCATAGCAACATCATTAGCATTCATTGATGACATCCCTAAACACTTTAATGTTCATTCCTCCACCATTAAAAAAAAACAATTACACATAATATCACGCATTCAACAAGAAACCAAACATTAATCCTGTGAAAAATATAAGTACCAACAAGACTCAGATATAGAAAGCAAGCTGACCCTGACACCTACAGTACAAAACACCCACTTAAGCAACAATTCTTACACTGGTCGACACACTTTATTCGAGCTCGGGTCTAGTCCCCACGAATTCGGGTAAACCCGGGTGTTTGATGTTTGTGACTGTTTTCGGTCCCGAGTGAATTGTGTATTTGCCAGCAGGGATTGAAGCATTTTATTCGCCGCGGTGCTGCAATACTGTCACAGTATATAGAATATCTGCTTACAATGCATGAATTTATATGCCATCTGGTAGACACGCTAAGCATTTGCAGCCTATTATTTTCCTAATCAATTATCATTTTAAACAGATCAACACTGACCCGCCCGTCAGCCAGGCTGAACCCAGCTGGGAAGGCAAACGCAACGGGGCTTGTGCAGAGGTGAGGATCGCGGCATTCCAGTATCTGCCAGGTACATACTGGGTATTTGCTCGAACAAGTGTGTCGGTGCAGTTATATCTAATTTTAAAATACATTATACACCATTTAGGCCTGCAGCATACCTCAAATTAATTTTACCTGACAACAGGTCTCAATCAAGCCTTCTCCTCTAAAACAACATCATTTCTTACCCTGTATGTATATATCATCTCTAGAATACATACATACATACGTGGCAAGAAATGATAAGCAAAGAATAAAAAATATACACATGCTAAAAAGCCTTTAAAATAAAAATACTGCCATTGTGGTACGTTTACTGGATTGCTTAAAATAGTATACTTGTTTGGATGTATGAGGATTTTGATTGTAAGATTCAATAGATATACAGGAAATTGATTTTATATAGTGGTGTCTGTAATGAGAAGTGTTATTTGTAATACCACAATGTCTTTGATAACCCTTCTATCTACATTTATTTGTATATGGGTGCATCATGTGTGTATATCTATATATATCTATCTCTCTGCTCTCTCTCTCTCCTCTCTCTCTCTCTCTCTGTATTATAATATATCTCTATATATATATATATATTGTAATATATATATATATATATATATATATACTATATATATATATATATATATAGTATATCTATATATAGTTATAGACAATAGATATAGCATGAGAACCACTGTACACATTCCTGGGTGACTAGAGTGTGGCTATGGGGCCAGTGTTGACTCTAACCCCCTTAGAATACCTTTGCGGTTAATTTATCTACGTAAGGTGTTTAACGGGTTAATTTGATATCTGAAATGTAATTGCACATGTATTGAATCCTTTGTTTGGCTATGATATTTTGCGTGGCACGTAAAGTACCAGTGCATATTGCTTGGCGACCCGGTGGGCTCTCTATCATGGAGAGGGTCAAGTATGTAACACTTTATTTATTGTACATATGCTAGTTAATGTGTTTAATACATGCGTGGCAACCGATATCTATTCTAGCCCCTATCGGGTAAATGTTTATTTTGGGCACATGGTATTGTAACTGTAGTGTGGTTGGGGGGGTGTATGTATTGAATGTATAGGCCACGTTATTTTGTATTACATTCATGGTTTGCTTCCGTGGTTCTCCGTAGACCCCTCTGGAGCCACTGCGGTCTCCTCGGGATCTCACGGGTAATCATGGGCTGGTGGGTCCGGACCTGCGGATAGCGTGGCCCTCACATCTGCATGGGCGGCACCGCGACCCTAGTCTTGCGGAAAAGAATTAAGCGTGTTCCTCCACTCCGTGGGGGCACCGGCATGTGCGGAAGCGTCCACATCGTGGGCACTCGAGTTGAGCCACGTCGTGAGTTCCCCAGACCCCGCTGGACCACCCGGGCCCCGCGGACACCCCTGGTGGGCTGACTCCTGAGGCTCCCAGACACTCCGCGATTGCCCTACCGTGGGGATCCCATTGGCAGCCTCACGGTGACCCAAGAGACCACCTGTGGCCACTTGGGCCTTGGGCGGACCTACACCAACAGGCCTCCCGACCTGTTTGAATAGATCTGCTGGTCCCACTGTAGGTCTGGTGCAGGTTGCCCGCCCAGCCCACCCGGGACTTCCGTTGGATGTGTTATGAACCCTGTTCTGTAAACAGGATATAATCATGTATTTTGGGGGGGGCACGAGGGGGTGGGTAAGATAATAAAATAGAATGATGCTTAATGTGGGGGTGTGTATTTTTTTAATTGTGGTACGGGGGGTATTTTCCCCAACGGATTGTGGTAGGCCTCCCTTGGTGGGTAGTGGGTGATGGGTGGTTAGGCCTCACGGGGTGGGGGGTTGTGGGAGGGTATGTAGCCTCCATGAGTGGGTGAGGTTGGTTAACCCCCATAACGGTGCTGGGTAGAACGCATTATAGTGCATCGGTAAAAGGGGGTTAGGGGACATTACTATTGTGATGTCTTTTCATTCCTTGGTCCTGTTTTGTGCAGATCGGAGGGGGTGCATGGGTAGATGAAGAGGAAGATGGCCTTCATCGTGGCAAGCCGGACAGGTGGGGGTGATACTATATTTTTTAATGTCTTGATTGGTGTTTCATGTATTTAAATGGGCCCTTCACTATTATGCCCATTTGTGGCTAATCGTAACTTGTGCCTTACTATAGCTGTACTGTGTTAAGTGTGGGGGGAATTATTTCTTTATAAGTATGTATGTGTTTTGACATTAATTGGGGGGTGGCACATATTGGTACTGCAAGGCCTGCGGGTAACACCTGAGGGGCCCCACCCCGCACGGCCATAAATACATTGATGTGCATTTATGTGCAATGTATAGGTTCTTGGGGTGTTTGTTGGGGTTAATACTATAGATATATATAGACTATCATAGTAGTTATTTATATTCATTTCCCTTTATCAGATATATTCTATTTATTTAGTGGTGGGGCTGCTGTGTGTGTATATTTTTTATTGCGTGTAGCGGGTGTGGTACAGGGGGTATTAGCCACAATGTGGGTTGTTTAGTGGCTTGCGTGGGGGGGGTAGCGGGAGGCCTTAACCCCTTCATGACTGTAGCGGTATTAACTGCTACGGGCGTTAAGGGGTTAATTGCACCCGCAAACCCCCCCCAGGCCTAAACAAACAACAATGGGCCCACCATATACCCCTTCACCGTCCCCCCCGCCCCCCGTCACCCGCTACCCACAATAAAACTGGCACGTGGGATTAACCCTTCTTGCTTAGGTATCAGCTCCGAACCCCCTGCATCAATCACGAAGGAAAAAGGGCTGTTTTTTACCTAAGTGTCCCCTGCCGATCGCGTCTCCTCCACCAATTTGCCACTTTAGTTGGCTGGCTAGATTGTGCCGAAAAAACTCTCCATCTGGAGTCCGATCAGACAGCGAAAAGCTGCATCGGGCTATACCTGACCGCGCACCGAGTTCACAAAGTGCCGAGCAGTGGCTTATCGCCAACCCGTGCTGCCGATACGTTCTTCTTGATCGGGAAAAAACTTGCGCGCATCCAATTCCCACGTATCGGCGCTTCTGAGTCGGGTAGGGCAAAAGTGATGCCGGAAAAGCAAACTAACTATTGGCCAGTGGCGCTTACTGCATAAAGCCAATAGTTTTATATAGTCAGATGCCATGTTGAACAAAAAAACCGTACTTCCATCAAGTTCAAGCCTACAACAGATACTTTATTTCCTATTCTAAACTTACTCTATCGCGCTCCAGATGAAGGCAAACAAAAACACCCCCGTGTCATATCATCCAATGATATCTCATTAGGGGAAAATAATTCTTCCTGACTCCAAGAATTGGCAATCGGATTAATCCCTGGATCACTCCTCCCATGTATAACTTATTTTGTATATCCCTGTTATAAAAAACTAAATTAACCCTGTATTACCTTACTATCTAAAAAGATGTCCAAACCTTTAATTTGGAAACAAATCTATTGTATCTGCCATCACAGTCTCTGTGGTAATTGATTCACTTTTAACTGCCCTTACTGTAACGTTCCTTTCCTTTGTTGGCTGGTGAAATCTCCTTTCCTCACCTGAAGGGGTGCCCCGAGTCCTTAGTACTGCCCAGTGAGGGATGAACTGTTCTTTTGAAATCTCCTTGTATTTCCCGAATATATTTGTTATAGTTACATATCCCTCCTTTGGAGCCCCTTTTCGTAATTTAAAATAAATCTAATTTAGCTCAGCCTCTCCTCATAAGTCAGATTGTTCGCATCCCCTGTACTTAATCTTGTGGTGCTCTTTTCTTCACTTCTCTAGTTCCAGAATGTGGTCTTTTTTAAGGAGTGGTGGCCCAAAATTGTACTCCATATTCACGGTGGTGGTCTTACTAATAATGCTTTGTAATGGGTATCTTATGTTTTTTATTACTTCCCCTCCATCCCTGGGCCGGATTTAATGCAGATAAGAATCTTTGTTTGCCTTTGCAGCACTGCTGACTTTTGGGCACTATTGCTAAGCCTGCTGCCTACAGCACTCCCCTAATCCTTTCTCCATAGGATTCCTCCATTTATCCCCATTTATGTGTAAGGTTTTGCAGTTATTCTTGCATCCCAAATGCATAACCTTACATTTATCTGTATTAAACCTCATCTGCCCTTTACCATGCCCACATTTCCATCTCTCCAAGTTCCTTGTGGAGAGAAATAACATCATGCTCGATTCCTCTACCTTACACAATTAGTATCATCACAAATATGTAGATTTTGCTCTCGATGCCACCTCAGGTCATTAATAAACAAGTTAAAAAGTCAGGGGGTCCCAGTACCCCCCGATCCCGAGGTACTCCACTCACAGTTTAGCCCAACCTGAAAGTTCTTTATGACAACCTCTGTTGTCTATCCTTCAACCCACCAGTTTTCACATCCAGGTGGCATCATTAAATACTGAGTCCAATGTGTGCTTTATTTTGTACCCCAACCTCTTGTGGTGGAACCGTATCAAAAGCCTTTCAAAATATAAGTAGACCACTCAACTCTTACCCGGGTCTAAATATCCTACTTACCATCCTCAAAGAAAAAATACGGTCTAGCCTTTTGGCATGATCCTATCCTTCATACATCCCAATTGCAACAGCACTGCTGCTCATTGTGGCTGGTAAAGGTAGTCACATTACCTTAATCGCGGCCACACTGAATCGTCTATGTTAGTGATAGACAGATATAAGGCAGGTAGAGCCCTTCCAAAATGGCTTGCATTAAGCCAAATTAATACGCCTTGAACCTACTATGTGTAATACTAGCAGGGGGTGCTGAATTTTGGGAGTGTGCAGTGGGTATCATTTATTTTCAAAGTGTGTTGTAATGATAAGCCTGTAACTTTTTTTCTCCTGCCTGCATTAGAGCTCACTGAGCAGGCCCTTGCTTTGACTAGTGGTGCAGATGGTGGGGCTTGTTAGTCGATGAGTCAGGTATGTAGCTTGTTTGCTGTTAGTGATGAGCAGGTTTTTACTTGGTTCTGTTAGTGAGGAGAAGTAGGTAAGCTTGCTTGCTGTTACGTGAGGAGCAGGGGTATCTGGGTGACAGTAAGAAGAGGAAGAAGGGACAATAGGGTAGAGTAGGTCATTTTCGAGCTGACACACTCCCAATAGATTTGCCATATTTAGTGAGGATATTGGGAATTGTCGGGGGCAGAAATTGCAAGGCTGAGGGGAGACTAACTCCTCTAGCAGCCAGGGGACGATCCTCCTCCATCACAGTGGGGACATCAGGACTGCCAGATACAAAAGAGATTGAATGTTGGTAGGGGACTCATTATAAGAAAGGTAAGTAGGGCAATCTATTGCCATGACCGCAATAAACCGAATAATTTTGGTTTTTTTTTTTTAATTGTTTTTTTTTGTCTCCGGGTGCTCGAGTCGGCACATTGCGGTTGGGTAGCACAGATTGTTCGGGGCTGGAGCATTGACCCTCGGTATTCATGTCCACCCCCCGGCTGGCACCACAAGTGACAACGTCTGAGAACCGACTGGCAGGGCTCCTAATAACATCGTTCAGGGATCTAGGCCAAAACTTACAGGCAAGACCTCCAAGCGTAGTATTTTCTGAATTACTACCAGTGCCCATGCGCCTACCGCAGGGATACCGTCGTGATCAGGGAGGTATTGGGCATGTGCTCATAAAGTGGGTAGTAAAGAGGGTTTTGTTTTTTAGAGCATTGGGGACTCCTTTTCCTCTGAGAGTACATCTATATTTAGGGACGGAATGCACCTCAATGAAAGAGTGATCTTTCCTGTTCTAGGAGCGCCCCAACCCCCCCCCCGGGGGGAGAATTTGTAACGCTTGGTGAGGAGATTTTAAACTAGGATGGAGGGGGTAGGGGAACCAAACAGATAATTAGGCTAAATAGAGTAGATGAAGTGACATATCAAGTTTTAATGGAGTAAAATGGGGCGAAAATTAGATTTGACAAGTAACCAGACCCCATAGTAAATCGATGTAACCCCTCAGTTAACAACTCAGACAAACTTCTTGCTCCTGAGAGCAGGGGCCTGAGTTCTGTCCTCCCCGTTATGGCTGCATATATTTACCACTGAGTCCACGTGGCCCTAGGTCGACAACGAACACAACATCATGTATAACCAATATAACTGTGTTTATACACTGGTGGCGACACACTTATTCGAGCTCGGCTAGTCCCACTATCGGGTATACCCGGTTGTAATTGAGGTTTGTGCTGTTTTTGGTTTACTGCCCGAACCCGTGCATAGCGCTATTTCCTCCACCCACACGGCCAGGGACCCTTGACAACGCGCCATTTTTATTCCCCGTGGCTGCAATAACTGCGCCACAGTATATACTATACTAACTCCGCCACTTACAATTCATCGAACCTTTATGCGCCATCTGTAACCCACGCGAAGCATTGCAGCCTATATAAATCTAATCCAATTATCATTACAGACAGAGCCTCCCCTCATCCAGCATTACCATTCCTTGGAATTGGTCAAACTCACAGCGGGCTCTTTTTCCGATGTGATGAGCGGCGCATTCCAGTAATCTGCCATGTACATATCCTGGGTATCTTGCCCTGATAAATGTGTCGTGCAGCTATCCTGGCAACATGGGTACTTATCCCTGTTCATAATGTGCCTTAATCTAGAGCAAGTGTGGTGTAGTTAAATTACTAACACCACCTGCCTGTTAATTTGTTTATCAAAAACCTGTCTGTTCGACCAGAGTGACTCTCTTAAGCTCTGACTGAGAGCCTGAACCTTTGAGAGGACAGAGCAGAGCTTCCTCTTGATTTCCAGGAGACTGACCAAACTAAACCCAAATCTCTGTAAACTGACCAGCTCTTGATTCTCAAGCCACCCAGCACTGGTCTGATTGCAGACACCTAAATCAGACTTCTACCTGGATGCTATATTTTTCTGTGCACGCACGGGTGCGGTTCCAGAAAGCAAGAAGCTTACTTCTACAGCAACTAAACAGATAAGACTTTCCATTTAGAGACTGCTTATATCTCTTATTTTCCATGTTATGTGTTGGGCTGGGAGAGCTTAACTAATGGGATGTGAACTAATTTCAAGGATTCAGCTAAAATACTCAAAACTCCCAGTGAATGGAACCTTGTTTCCTGCCCCCCCCCCCCCCCCCCCCCCCCCCCCCCCCACCTGTGGTTTGATAATTTCCTGATGAAAAGGAAAAGGCACAGGACAATAAACCTAAGTATAATTTCACATATAAACTCTCCAAATGTGTAACCTCTGTGAACGTCCGCTCACCATATTCAACCCCAATAATATAATCATAGTGATCCTCAGGGTGAGGGTACATATATACATTTACTTATAATAGCGCTGCCGGTTGTGTTGCATTAATATATATATATATATCTATATATCTATAATATATATATCTATATATATAACTATATAGATATATCTATATATCATATATATATATATATATAATATATATATATTACTGAAATCACACCTGTATGCTCATCTGCATGTCTTAGGCGGTCTCAACCCCGCCTTATCACACCATTATCACCCAGCACACAGCACTTCCCTGCAGCAAGGATTTTGGGAAATAGACATGCAAATGACACACAGTGCCACTTTTGCTTCAAAAACCATTTTTAACATGGTTCCCTATAAGGCTTAAGCTTGCTGCATGTCACAGCTTTGAAACAGCCAGGGTTAGTTGCATACCCATAAAACCCACCCACAGACATCTGTTTCATCAACCTTAATGGGTCTCATCATGTTGGGTTGTTAATTGGTTATGCAAAGACTCTAACGCTGGGGGTTTACCATACTGAGTTAGATTATGGTGAGTAAAAAGAGTGACAAACCCTCACAGCAAGCAATATGCAATGTAATACAAACTGTCATCTCTCTGCATGTCTTAGGCAGGCTGCAACCCCGCCTTTCCCCATTAATCACCACCACAGCACTTTCCAACTGCAGCAAGGGAATT